>JABFPJ010000042.1:0-85612 GCA_022817425.1 Gryon sp. ZL-2020 | reverse complement strand
AAGAAAAAAAAAAAAAAAAAAAAAAAAAAAAAAAAAAAAAAAAAAAAAAAAAAAAAAAAAACTAAAGACATGCTGGGTGCAGTGATTTGCTGAATTAAACATTTATATCACGTGATTTGATAGTTGAAACATAAAAATGTTAATCAATTTAATTAGCCGGAAATAATTAAGGAAGTTCATATATCATAACTTTCTACTGTCTTTTTCGGCTTCCTTAATCTGATAAAATAAGATCCAAAAATTCACTTTATCTGACACATTTGTCACGCATCATTTGATGCGCAGATTCAGTTTAATTCAGTTCACACTTGGCACGCTTTGCTATTTTTGGTTAAGTAACACTTCCGGTTAGCCGATAATACGCAGTTTGAGATAAAATATATTTGAATAAAGTGATACTAAATTTTACTTAGATTATCTTTCAAACATTTTAATACTTGACTTATAATGTGATATAATAAATTTAATTAAGGTAACTGAAATATACATTTATAAGTTTCATAATTTATGTATAGATTACTTTTCTTATACATTACGATTACATAATTTTACAAATTATTTAATACTTGAGTATTGTGTAAAGTTTATAGAGATGAATGAAGAGAAATGTAAACAAAAATAAATATATTCAGAGCAGCATAACTTGATTATTCTTCATAATAATCGGAAGTTTAACCGTGTCTTTCAAGGAAAATTGAAATTATTACAAGAAAATTTACATTAATGTAACAAAAACAATTCAGTTTGGCATTGAATGTTTTAATTTCATGTTATGATCATTTTTCAATATCACTTCACATATTGCCAAATCACTTTGCAATAAAATTCGAATTCCGATTTAAAATCTAAAACTTGTTCATTTTAATGTCATACTTAATCATCATCCCAATCAATACAAGGAAATTGCAAATCAGAAAAAGTACTTCAACACTTCTACTTATTATTCATCGTCGGAACATTTCATTATAACTACATTAATTCCAATCTATTAGCAATCTTGAATGTAAAACAAGTTAAAGTGTTACTTAGTTGTTAGATAAGATGTAAATAAAGCATTGGTAACAATGTTTGATTCAAATTGAAGCATGATAATGTTTGTAGTACCTCGTATCATAATATCCACGTGGTGACAAAGACATTCCTAATGTCCCATCAGTTAAGTCAAAGGTCTCGCCAGCAATGGTAATTAACATCGCGTCGTCATCTGGACCGAATGCATTTCCGCGCGTGTTATTCAACCTCCACGAATAATTGTGTCGCAGATTATATATAACGAGACCATGCTTCTCAACATCAGCAATATACAAGTACGTATCAAAGCAAGATTTTCCAACCTCGACTATTGGCGTCACAAGAGAGGCATTGCCGTAAAGAGATTGATCTTGAGGAATAACATATTTATGAATCAGCTGATCGGTTTCGAGATCGAAAATGAGAATCTTGGACGGGCACACTGACTTTCCATTGGCTCTTCCGCTATCAACCGCCCATAATCGATTGCACTCGTCTATCTAAATATTAACATCCGTCTATCAGTTTTCAATTATTTTTGCGAGGCCATGTATAAGTTACCATTACTATCGATTCATATCTATTCGTACCTCAATTTACAACGCGTCTTTACTTATTCAGGTCGTGGGATTATCTTTATTTTCGGATTCATATTTGGAAAAAAGCCTATCGATTTGAAAAAAATGTAGAAACAAATTATATTACTGTAAATGTACGCTCTAAATATGTCCCATAGATGTCAGAATTCATGACCCAAATATGCCTTACATTTGTCTTAAATTAGAATGAATTTATTCAACGATAAGTTGAAATAAAAAATAAATAATGTCTATTTTAAGAAGAAAGACTTTAACGATAAAAATTATTGTTCTTATAATTACACGTCTTGACGATTTAATACAAGAAAAATAGAATTTTGCGAATGGAACTCTTTTGGTGCTCCATTAGCACATTTTACGTCCTAAACTACAACTTCAGTTGTGCTAGATCGTGTCAGTCCTTTGTCATTGGCTGACATGATAAAGTCTTATTTTTAAAATGCACAAAAGCGTTTTAAGGTTAGGACTTTTTAAGGCTAGTATAGAACTTTCCTATTTTCCGTGTATATATTACATTTATAAAATCACGAAAGTTATACAATTTTATAGAAAATCAGATGATAAATTACATTCACACAAAACATTAGTATAATCACAACAGTTCAATTTGTGTTATAAATAAATGAATGTGTAGTAGATATTGAAAACAAGGTTGATGTCAAGTATTACGTAAGTTTGCTTCAAGGATTTATACCACGCATTTGAGATTATGCGTAGAAATAATTTTTGTTTGTTTCCGGTCATTTGCTGTATGCAATGATTAATTGAGCAATTTCTCGCGAGGCAGTATTACGCATTCATTTGCTGTTATGCTATTGAATTTCGAACACTTTCCCGAATATATTTCAAATTCATGTTATATGGACTTAATAACAAAAAAGGCAATGTATGAATCCTGTTTCAAAATGTATATTTATTCAAGTTATGACATGTAAAAGTTATTTTTCACGTGCATTCTACAACATTTTCAAATTCCTTAACGACTTTCAGCTAAAAAGTTTGTGACTAAGATAAATGTTTTTAATATTAATTATTAATTTGAAATTGAATAATACTTTTAGCATTTCTGGAGTTGTGAAAAATGTATCTCTCAAATTTCTGGAAATATGCCATTTTATAATTTGAAACCAGATTTCAAAATCACTTAAATATGTATGTCATTTTAATTATTCGTAAAACAGATTATTTTATTTAAAGTAAATTTTCAAATGGATTTAAAAGTATATGAAGAAAGTTTACTATATTGATTTCTAAATATTTTATTTATTAAAAATACACGTGGCTTCTTATAATAAAAATTACTATACTTTAAAGTAACGCCATGAAAAATGCAAAGTTTCGTTTATAATTATAAGTTTAAAGGAAAAAAACTATAATTATATGTTTATACAATTATGTCTTTACAATTATTTTTTTTGATATAGTCGATATTCTAGGTGGCGCGGAAGTGGACACATCAGCTGGTTTTTCAAGTTAAGTAATATTGAAAGCAGAGAATACCCGACCGTTACATGGAATTAAAATTTAAATAAAATTATAATATATATACATTCCACAGACTAAGTTTTTTATTCATTTTAATAAATCTCGCAGATTTCCCTAGACAATATAGTAATTTTTACTATTTTTGTTCATTTATGGCAGCAATATCAAGTATATCAAACCTTTAAAGTATCACAGATATTGCAATCCATATTACAATTGACTTTCGCTAAGAGTACGAAAATCTAATGGGTAAGAACGCGGAAGGTAGCACTTTGATAAAACGCGCGAAACTCAAAACAGTTAAAAAAAAACAATATTTTATTCTAAGAATAAAACAGACGTTTCATTTAACAATTTATTAAATAAAACTTTTTAAATATTATAATAATGCATATAATAAAAGTCGTTTTTAATTTTGCATTATTATTAATTATTCATATTACCTTAACTAAACCTTATTTTGTTATTTATTTTGTTAATAACTATATTATTTATTGGTTTTTTGTTAATTTTGCATGAATATTTTCATTCTAAATTAATTTAATTTCCAGAAAATATAAATAAAATGTACAAATTTGGTTTATTGACATTGAAGTTAATATACAAATTAATTTTAAATTGCAAATTAATGTAAATACTTATACTTTTGAATTACATACTGCTTCATTTTTACTTTTCGTTTATGTATTTTTGGCCAACCTAATTTTTTGATACAATATGAGACATAACAAACTTAATCGGCATGCGCAGAACCAACATCAAGTTTTGTGTTCTTAGCGGAAGTCGAGTGTATATATATTAAGTATATTTATTATATATATGTAATCAAACAACTACGAAGTAGCAATTCTGCATTCGGTATAACTAATTAGTTTTTACAAAAAATGTAAAATATTTTCTTGTTTTCAATATATAATAAATGAATGTATAATTTCATTTGATTCTTTTTAATAAACAACATTGTTACTATTATGTGTAAGCAGAACCGAAAAAACAGCTTCTATTATTATGTTTACTCTGTTTTTCATTAATTTTGAAGACATTTCTACAGTCTTATATTTTTAATTTTCCCAGATACATCAAACGTATGCTCAAATTTACATAGTACGAATTTCATGCTAAAACGCATACAACTAAAAAGTAGACACATTTAATAGTAATGGTAACTCTGCACATTTTTTATTACTTTATTTGATATAAATTTCCGAAAAATTGTTCATTAAATCAATTAAACGATGATATAAAAAATATAAGTATCCGAATTTTATTATACCAGAATGCAAAAAAACCTAAGTTTCCGAAATAAATAAACAAACAATACTATTTCTCAGAATCAACAAAGTGTCCCTTATATCGTTTCACTCTAACATATCAATTTAATTTTGTTAAGCGAACCGACGTTTTGTTGTATCAACAAAAACTTTGCTTGGTGTGGAAAAACGTATCAACAAAATAACTGTGCGAATGTTCCTCGAGAAGAATCGCTCGAGAAATTCGAATTGCTAAATTACCGCGATTCTGTAAACCGAAACGAGATTGTCGCAGGAGTCAGGCTGGTGCCACCTGAAGTTCGGGTAAGGCTTGAGTTGCGGGCCACCGGGACCAACCCTGGTCGTCACCGTCGAGAGCGTAATTGGCACACCCTCGAGCCACTGGGGGCTCGTTACGAACACCCGCCCATATTTGTCGACGTCTACGTCCTGGGGAAAGGCGTTGCCCAGGATGAACGGACTCTTGGTCAGTGGGACACTGGGCCAGACCCAGTCAAGGTATTTCCAACTAAAGGCCACATGTAACACGGCACCACCGGCTGCGAATTCAACTAGACACACTAGACTTAGCCAGGTCACGAGACCCACAGCCATATCACTTTGTATTGCAAATTATATACTGAAAATATTTTAATTTTAATGTTACAGTGGCGTCTAAATATGATTTTTTTCATATATAAAATGTTGCACACTTTAATATTTCTTCATCCAAAATTTTTCTCACAAATTACGTCTTTTTATAGATAAAGACGATATAGAAAGATAAATAAATTCAATGATCATTAATTAAACATGCATTTATTTTGCATTTCATAATGTAAAAACATTAAATAATAAATTATAAATATATTGATGTTTAATGTGATAATAATTTTATTGTGGAAAAATTTTATGAAAACAACAATTACATTATATTTGCGATTGCGATAATAATGTGAAAATAAATTATATATATTACTGCTGTGAATAAATAATTCCAGCTTGTAAGTCAAAACAAGAATTCAGTTTTGTATAGTGAAAATTAATTAATGTCATAATAAAATTCCAGAAGGTAATTTTGTGATTTTCAATTAACATAATTAGCATACAATCTGAATTTGCTCGGTTATTAAATAATGTAATTCTCATATAAAATTAAAATTAGTATGAAAATTTTTTATTTGGAAATTATTAAATCATTTAATTTTGTAATAAATAAATATTAATAAATATAAATATATTTAATATCAATGTTGAAAAATATTCATATAAAGCACTGTTAAGAAAATTGTTAAATAAAGTATAATGATTCATTGAAAAAGAGTGATACATGTATCGTAACTTATTCGAACTATAAGACTTCAATTTCATCTCTAGGTATTTCAATTTTTGTTATTCTTTTCACATGCGACACTATATCTGAAATATAAATATTGTTAACGTTTTTATTTACGAATTCGTTTTTTTATCTTTCTTTAAATACTTGTTGAGTATAAAAACATATTAAATTAGGTATATCTAATTTAATGAATATCAAGTAATTTGCAATAAAAGTATTAAAATATAAAGATTATCATCACAAATTTCTTTTCAAAGATTTCACAAATAACACTTTATGCAAAATTCAATTCTACACAAAAATAGCTAAAAACCAGTGTAACATTAAGAAATAAAATTTTTTCACTGTAACCTTTCAAAATTACACAAACGATCTCACATCACCAATAATCCGTTTCATGAATCGCATTCACGTACGTAATGACACTACATCATAGAGCGAAAATGTCTAAACAGAGGTGTTTAGCTATCCAGAAGAACCCCACCAACCCCGAAACACCTTCGATCCCCTTCTACTTCCTTATATCCGTCTCACTCGCTTTTCCATCGGACTTGTTCGGCTCCTTCACTTTCCCATTTATGTTAATGGCACAGCCTGGTTTACCTTCGACTGGATGCTTGCCAGACGGTCCGGAGTTCTTGTTATGATTCGACGGACAATTGTTGGTCCTTAGATATTCTAATACACTGGAAATTCGCGAGGATATCGACCAAGTATGCAGCACGCATTTTAAACACAAATGACGGGGTGCGCGGGAAACTCATACGTGACATTTTATGAATCTCAAGATTATGATCATAATAAATTATATCGACTGTATTTGAGCTCTGATATTACTTTATACTTTTCTCCCAATTTTAAACTTGATTGCTTGTTTATTGCGAAATTTAGATAGTGAAATTTTGGGTTAAGTCGTTAAACTGTACCTAATTTTTTATTGTAATATTTTAATAAAACAATGTGAAATATTTGATTAAGTTTAAATTTGTCTTTTCTTTGTTTTGTAATGCAAATATTCTGCATCATATTAACATTTTCAAATGAACTAAATATTTATGTAGAAGAAATATATGATTAATCATTGAGATCTTAATTTAAATCAATTATGCAATGAAAATGATTTCATTCTGAATAAATCTTTCTGATATTTATTCAATTTTAATTGATATATTCGAATTCTTTTTTATATATATGACTCTCAATTTAGTTGTTGGCAAGGAATCAAGAATATTCGTATATCTGGATCTGTCATTATTTAAGTGAACGGAAAGTAACATGTCTCTCGGAGCATTTATTTGTAACATAAAAAGTGATATCTATATTACTGCATGTTCGATCAACTTTCTATTTATTTCTTCCTCATCTTAAACCGTCGACTGAAATTAAATTGAACAAACGTCTTATTAGTTTCTTCAATGAATAATTTAGATTCATGTAACAAGTTTAATTAATCTTGAAATAGATTGATGTAATATATAGAACCCCTTGCGTTGTTACACCAATCGATATTCAGATAATCGGTATTCTCTTGTCTATATGATTTCAATCGAATGTAATTATTACTCTAATAATAATTTTCACTTAGAATCTGAATTATGCATTCAGTCTTATTAATTGAGTACTATATCATTTTAACGTTTGAAAATTATAATGTAAATAAAAAAGTAGTTTGTATTTTTGGCTTATAATAATCTTTTCTTAATCAAATTGTTTTAATTCTAAAACGCGATTTAAAAAAAAATAGACATTCTTGTTCATATTGTATTGGAAGTTGATATTACTAATTGAATAATCAAGTTTTCCTATTAGGAACTTTAATTTAATGCGATTAAGGAGTACGTATAAGCGAAAGTATATGATCAGATGTGTAACACAAAATATGCATTTCTCCCACACAGACAACTTGCCGCGAAAAGTCATCTTACATTAGAAAGTGGCTACACATATGAACGATAAAGATTGTTGACGCGTGAAAGAGACTTGATTAATCAAACAAGCAGACTCATATACGTGTAAAAGTTATAATACTTGTTATATTTAAGATTACTTTAAACTAATACCTTTATAATTAACCGCGTTTTTATACAACTGTATAATATAATACTTAGGAAGTTACTTTTCATAACCGACTTGATCTATAAATTCGAAATTTTTTCTTGATCATATGTAAATTGTAAATTACACAATATACTATCGTTTGCAAAGAATTTTACTTTTGCAGCGGAAGCTATTAATCAGAATCATTTTTAATTATTTATTGACTACAGATATAGGTTACTATGAAAGTTAATAAATTACAAAATATTAAGCAGATAAATAAAGTTTAAAGATGTTCTACAATAATCTTCAATATTATATTATTGTGAAGCAATATGAATGAAAGTAAAAACCACTTATAAACAAGTTATTTCACAGGATAATTCATTAATTGAAAAAGAAACTTCATTATAAGATTCAACATCATTAGATGCTAAGTTTTATTATATGCAATAATTATTATTAGAGCATGATTTGAACATTGCACTTGTTTCATAACAAAATAACTGAAACATTTGAAATATGCATAAATATAAATATTTAATTACCCATGATCATTTAATACGGTTTTTAAGTAACTATTTGGAATATTTCATTTTCACTATCTCGTAAGGCCGTTAAACTAATCACTCAATCATTATGACTCGACATGGTCATTTATAGATTAGTATTATTAAATTTGGTCAATGAGTATGTCTCACCTTGAAACAAATCCATTCTCTTTATCTTTTATTGTAATGGCAGTTTCTGTTAAATGCAAAATAAATAATAACCTTTTTGTACATTTCAATATAAAAATTCAATATCAGTGCCTTTCAAATTGGTAAATTATAAAAATATTATTATTACTCTAATTTTTTTATTTTATCTTCCATAAAAAATGATTTACATAAGAATTTAAAAAGTGTTATTCAATGTCTGTCAACAAGATTTTCTTTTTTAACTACAAAGAATTTGCATTGCTTTTTACGAAGTACATTATTAGAAGCTTGTCCTTGTTTGTTACATGATTTTACTTTGAGTTATAACTTTCAGATTTATTTGCATTAATTGAAAACATTATTTAGTTTAGACAATGCATTTGAAATAAAATAAATCCATTTAGAATATATACTAATAGAAATCGAGAAAAAATGTATTTAAAAAATACGTTATAATTTTTTGCACATTTTTATAAATGCATTAGCATTAATATAATAATTCAACCTATAAGTATAGTCAAATATTGAATTCACCGTTTTTTGATGACATATTATTAATTTTATTGAGTACGCGTTCTACTACACTTAATTTTATATTTTATATTTATTTAGTCTATTTACAGTTTCTTCATTCAATCAATTAATTTAAATTGTATTAAATTAAAATTGATCTGTATAATATAATAAAAACTATATCGTTTCATCGAATAAAAAATTATTATAACTGAATTTCACTTAATAATAATATTTATTTAGCAATTAAATAAATTTATTGAGTAATTAAAAAAATGACTCAATAAAATTTGAGCTAAATAACAATAAAAATATCAGTACAAAACATTAAGAACAGGTATTTTTATCTTAACACTAAAAATATAATACTAATTATAGTTGTTTATAGTTTCTTGAAGTACTTTTAGTTATAATTATCATTATCTTAAGAACTTGTAACAAGAACTTTAATTAAGCATATTAAAAGGCCATTATTTTTAATACAACAAAGAGTAAATATACGACTATGTTTGGTCCAACACCCAAGGGCAGTACAAGCGAAAAGTTTGAAGCGTGATATCGCGTGCGTGACGGTGGCCCACGCGTTGTTCGTAAGTCGAGCACAAAGACTTGTTACGTAATGTTGGGTTCTGTGTGTGCGCGCATTGGTCTCGAAGTAATGCGGGCACGTCGTGAGCCGTGACTAATTTGTCAAGAATCTTTGACCCTTTCCACGCTTCCAAGCTTATCTTCGGCTTGTAAGATTCGGGCGCTCGTGGAATGTACTTTTGGTCGCGCACTGAGTGCTACGTGATCGGGGTTTTGTAAGCTCGTAAACCGGTATGCCACGCTCATCTGGAATCCGGATGAACACGTGGACACACGCTGTAAACAGAGCGAATAATCGATTACGCGTTCACATTCTGCGCTCAAAATGCACCAATGAAATGAGATCGCGAGTTTTCACAAAGCGTTCAATATATATATATATATATATGAGTTTACTTCGAAACGAGCACAGAGCTCGATCACTTTCGCAGAATCAAACGATCTGACAGTCGGGATGGATTAAAGTCGCGTAACTTGACTTTAATCGGCTTTTCGAAATTTATTTATTCCTTTTTATTTACTTCTCTTTTTTAACATGTCCGCTATTGCATGGTAAGCTGCCACTCGTGGGATCAATCGTCAGTGATTAAACGGTTCAAGAAAAATGAGCAAATTATAGCCAATGCACAACCGGCTATAATTTTGTAACACACGCTCGGCCAGTTGCATGCTTTAACGTGTTATTTGCGCGATGTTGACACGCTTTGCATAGTTATCGGATATTCAGTACCAAGTCAAATATTTGTAGCTGAACTTTTTTCATGTTTCGGTTAATTAAACGGGAAAAAATATTGCTGTGACAAGCAGAAAAACTGTTCAGCTAATGAAAAATGTATTTAATATATGGGAAACAATGTTTGTGTTTGCATTGTAGAAATTGATACGTTTTTGAATTGAATTTTTGTTGATCTAAGAACATAATTTATTTACAATAAGTATGGAAAGAATCATAAAATATAATCAATATAGTATTGTTATATATTGTGAAAGAATATCAAACTAAACCAAAGTATTTACACTTTTATTTGTCTTGCTGATATAAAACTATTTTCATTAAATATGTTTTTTTTATTTTTTATTTATTTTTATTTCATTTATTTTATTTATTAAAATATATTACAGGCGTTTGATATATCTTAAACACCATGTCTAATTATTTTCAGATTTATCAATTAATTTTAATTTGTACCCATTGATTATAATTAAATTCTACTTTAATGTATGAAAGAAAAAGTGTCTGTGTTGTGTTTGTGAAAAATACAATGACACTTCAGTGCATTACATAATTTTTTTGTAAATTGCAAATTATATAGTTTGGTATTTTCTTTCGTAATAGTAGTCAGATAACTTTTATCTCGTCACAAAAACATTTTTAACGTTTAATTAATAATTATTTACTCTATAAATGTACTTCACTATGTTCTCGTGTTAGCTATCAAGGCTAAGTACATAATTGTTAACTTTCTAGTTACATTTCTCACAATCACACTGTGAAATCTAAGAACAATTCTCAAAACTAACTTCATAACAAAATATCTTGAAAATATCCAAATAAATGTTATTTATACACACCAAGTATAAATGTCGATATATTTCTGATATAATACAAAAATTGATATAATACGAATATATTTACATATTGTGATTTATTAATTCTCCTTATTCATGCAGTAATAAATTACAAAAGGTAACATAAGTCTCGTAAGGACTAGAATAACCTTCTATGCAGAATAAAATTTTGTAGTAAACGTAAGATATAGGTCGCACGATTAGAATTTTTGCGGTGCAGGAAGAAACATGTACAATGAAAGGTAAATAAAACTGCGGCGTTACGTTGTTTTATGCGAAGAGTTGCGTTTTATTGGACATTACTTCCTTACACAAAGAAACATTAAACAATTAAATGGCATCGTTAAAGGCGGTATCCACAATGTAAAGTACTGTTTGTGCTATTAAGTACAGTATTTCAAATTCCCTTAAACTTAAAATCCGAAAGAATTTTTATTGCAAATTGAACGACATCCAAACTGCTATTCACTTAACATTAGTACCAAAAATGGAAAGAAAAAAATTTACTTGGATAAATATTATATGTAAATAATATATAATCTATATGTTGAGTTTTGCCTTTATTTATATAATTTGTCGTAATTTCATAAAAATGTATAAACCAACGTAACATTTGGTAATGTGACCCGAAGTGTTTCCAATTACTTTGTCATAGCAATGATGATTGTAATGCATCACCGCGATACTCCCTTTCATTTATTAGCTGTCTGCTACACCAAAACATGCCAAGTAACCGGCAGCGTTGCGCAATGACGGATCTGAAAATTCATTTGCCATTTACGAATGCATAACGATTTTTGCATACTGAATAATAATTACCTTTCGTTCTGCAAAACATTCTAATTTACAAAATATTTCAACGAAAATTCACGCCATTAATTATTGTATTATGCGCATATTCCAGAAATGTTATTTTCTTGTATTCCTTTCAGCGGATATACAATTCATGCAATGAAGTAATTATTAAATTCCATAGAAACATTCACATCACATTAATAATTGTTTTATTTTGAATATTTTCTTTCACTTTAATGTAAAAAATTGTTGCTATAAAGTCAAAGAACATATTTCTCTTGTTTCAGAAAACATACACAATTGAACTCTATTTTCAGAACAAAAAAGTTATTTTCTAAGAGAAAAAGACAGAAACATCGATTGGGTATAGATTTCGTCGACGCAGTACACGTGCTCTCATTGTGTATTCTTTGGACAATATCGTATTTTTCGTGCGAAGCGACATCTATACATCAGAGTATCGCAGTTTAATTTGACGCGCAGGCACGTTCAATGGATTTCCATTCGCAGCGAATAAATGTTAAAATATGGTGCAGTTGAAAATAAATCCTGCTACGATTTCTTCGTTTTGGTCAGACATTGATCATTCATGAAACACATTTGTCAAGCTGGTAATAATCATAAATTTCAAAAAGTATAATAGCTTGATGGACATTCTATATATATATCGATGAAATGAGAACGAATAAAAGACACAGCTTCTTTTTCTGTAAAGTCGATTAAAATGTAATTCGTTTGCCAAACACGCGCGCCACATTTATACGTGCGGAAGCCGTGGCATCGAAAGTTTTGTCGCTAATGTGACAATTTACTTGGTCCAGTCACTTCGATGCTTGAAACTTTCATGGAAAATTGTTCCATTGCTTGCAGAATCGTTCATAACGAGCATCAGCATTGGGTACTTCGATATGTATGAAAAGGCTACCCATTCTCGATATTTGCGTCACGATCGTTTTAGCTGGACTTGCAATGCTATTGAGAGAACTTACACTTCCGATTTTTTAATAAACACTTTTGATGTTGTATACAAAATTATTATTGCATGTATTTTAACTAATATTTTGAGAACACTTAACGTTAAGTTTATTCGAAAATACGTTTCTAGCAAATCATATTGAATAAATTGGCTACATAATAAACGTAGCTAAAATCAATATGATTTCAAAACTACTTTACAACTTGATTTCATTACTAACGATACTAAAGATAACTACCTCTAATTTTCGTAACTAAAACTGTTAAAATTAAATTTTAAAAAATGTAGTAAGTATATCAACATTGCAACAAATATTAGATGCTTTGAATAAATAAAAAATGATCCAAACAACATTTGCAGTATAATCCGATGAAAACTAACTGAATTGGTAAAAATAATGCAGCGGTTTGTCAACGAAAGTTGAAAACTAGCAGTCTTGCGGAAGCACGGCCGATTTTTCTATCGATGAGACCGGTGGTGCAAGATGTGTCTCTCCACGGTAGAAACAGTTCTTCTTAAACTGAGTTTGGTAAACCCTCGCACAAGTCAAAGTTAGACCGAGCGCGTCGAAGGGGACGGCATAAGGGCGAAGGCGCCGTAAAAGTTGGCGAAGTCAATTTTGCAGTTGGAGTTGGTAATGCGATTTGTGCCGGAATAAATAGTTCGAGAGAGCCGACTCGTTCGCTCGGCTCGTGACCAAAACCTTATTTGTGCGTCGCTCAACTTTCGTGTCGCGAACACGTATACTGTTCGGCGTATTGAACGTGACTTAGGCGCCTTAAGTATGTTTTTGTCGTTTACACATGGCGGAAATGAAAGAATTAATTTGACAAATTGCAGTTGACTTACACGTAAATTGTACACGCTAATAACGACGTTGGGTGATCACTGAAGGAGCAACACGCCGATTGCACATTTCTTACTGCCGTGCCAAAGTTAAAAGAAGTTATCATTTTCAGCAAATGCCTTTCATTTATTAACTCGTTGGAAAACAACGTTCAATTAGTATTGAAAAACGTCCGTATATTTCAATTTTTTAACTAAAATTGAAAGCACTATTCAGTGGAAATAAATGTTTATGTGTAAAAGCACGTCTTTTCGACGAAAAAAACAACAGATAAACATTATATTAACAATGTTTATTTCATAAAAGCATTCATAATTTTATTTTCTTTGAATATCTGTAAATGTTGCAAAAAGACTACGAAGTATGCACTGCAATTAAAAAGTATCTTCCCGCACTAAATAAACCCAAGCAGATGTTGTTGACAGTGAAAGTATATTCTCATATAAGTTATTGCAATGTAGTTTGCAATTGTAACGGCACGATTCTTACAGGGTGTAAGTCTACGAAACTTGGACTGTTGTTGGATAAATATCGATTTTCGATAGCGATAACGAATAGCCTGAACTAAAATGAACGAGTCTTACGAGAGAATAGAAGTCTAACAGTGGACGACGCCATATTGTCAGGAGCAAAATTTTCTGCTCGAGCCGACGAAGATGCAGAAAAGTTTGCCTATGCAAGCCAGTTGAGGGTTATTATTGGCTGAAGATGCTCATAAGCTCTGCAACCTGCGAGGATGCAACGCTGCCGTCAGCTGCACGGTATTATAATGCTTGTTCCAAATTTTACTCCCTAAATTACTTAATTTAAGTCTGTTCCATTGGCTTTGTTGCATGTAAACTATTTATTTATTGATTAAAAAATATATTGTATATTACAATTATGATATTTTCATTTAAAAATTATTATTATTTTAATTAAGTTAATAGTAAGTACTTAATATTAACTTAATTTCAATAAATATTCAATTATTATAACTTATATTATAACTTATAAATATGTTTTTAGAAATGTTACTATTACTACTCCAAGTACAAATTTAAACCAGATTTCTATAGGAAACCGCCCAGGTTATTTCCTGGCCATAGTATGAGCAATCACATAACGGTAAAGAAAATTCGATAAAAAAATATATCTCCGCCCTTGAGGGAGGAGGCACTTTTTTTTTATTTAAGGACCCCCTCTACACCCTACTGAACTTCTATTTATTCTTATTAAGTAATAAAAAATTCCGCTGTCTGAGAATCGATCTCGCGCCTCTGAGGATTTAATCTACCATCCTATTCACTGCACCAGTCCTATACTTATATATATATATAAGTATAGGACTATGGGAAACGAACCCTATGAAAAACGAACAATTGGTCCTGCTCTGGCCCAGTACTGGTCCTCTGGTATAATCTGCTACCAGAGCTGAACCAATATTGGCCCGTATGTTTACGTTGGCAATTTCCCATAGGCCTTCTATTGTAAAAGATACTCATCATCCTTACCATTCAATAACTCCAGGAAGGCCCCTCTTTTCTTCTTATATGGCAACCCATATAAAGAAATGTATCTGAGTATGCTTTATGAAAATCTTGAGAGTTTCGCATATTTTTGAAGGATTTTTGATTTTATTAATGCACAATTTAAGCATTATTGAAAACGGGTTTGCCATTCTTCAAAGCTTTATGAAGGCTCCCTAACTTTGTTAGAATTTGGGTACATTTTCGTTCTTCCTTATCATATACTTCGAAAAACCAGTATAACCCGATAACAATCTTGGTGGGACTAAGCACAATTTCAGCATGGTACCCCAAACCAGGTTTGTCCTATGTAAGCCTTCATGATTTTTGAAAAGTTTGTTATGTGTGTTTTTTACCTAGGTTTGCAAGGAATTGATTAGGCAAATTGGATTTGAAGATCTCCCTATCAAATTTCTACTTCGGACATTTACGTATGAGTAAGTTGTTGTACATTATTTTAAGTTATGAAGCTTAGTTTGCTAATATTTGTAAATTTATCATCTTTTGCTAACCAGTTACACAATTTTTAAAGGAATCTTTAGAAAATTGCATGATATTTGTTCTAAAAAAAGAACAAAATAAGGCACCGAACAAAAATAATCCGTCATCTTATGCAAAGAATCACCGGATACATACCATTTTCTTTTTGCGCGAATGAAAGAAACTCGTATTTCACAACCCTTGAGAGCTTGCCAACTCGGATTATTACCGCCGTGACTTTACGCACACACAATTGTCGGCATTTTCATTCAAATGTATGCTAATGACAATTATTCAGTTTTGAGTTGCGCAAACAACTAATTTTGCACCAGTATATTCTATTTGATTCAACTGAAAAATACTTATTTCGGTTTATCAGTTGTACTTGATCATTTGTCGAATAAAAATCGCTATCTAAACACTTAACTCTCATAATTGTGCAATAATAGATTGTTATGTATAAAATAGAAATTTTTATAATTTCACGTGCCTGTTATACAAATCGATAAAATTCAATTTAACGAAATTTGATCGTCAATTGAGCTGTTTTTTTGTTTTTTTTTTGTTGGTGTGTTTAACGGAGCTGTGTTTTCACGATAAATGCAATGGCGATTTGGCTGATTGTCCATGATGAGTTGGCCGATAGGAAGGCGTGCGATCGCGTTTGTATCCTTGCGTAATGTAATTAAATTCAAAATCGTAGCTTCGATGTTCATAAAACGAAAGAGGGACGAAAAAGGAAAACCAATTAGTGCAATGCGTGGTTGTGTACATACTATCAGTAATTACGAGGCTCGTGCGGCACTGTTTACACGCACGTTGGGCTCGCGTTTCATTTTCTCGGGATTAAGTAACCGCCACCATAGTCATTACGTACATATGCGGTCGCTATTAACGGTTTAATTAGAGTAAGTTTTCATTTGTAGGATTACGCTGCTAGACTGCGTAAAAGAGTGCTGTCGTATTTCACGAAGACGTTGCTTATTATTGCGTTTCGTATGGTTTATGTTAATCTATAATAATAAGCCTTTTACGAGCGTGGTAATGCTCACCGAATCCCAAGGTTTCGCGAACCAAACAAATCTTCTGGCCGTCTTTTCTCCTCTTTTAATATGACGTTGATTTACAAGTTACTTCTTTTTTATATGAATATTGAGAGAGTATAAAATATGTTGTTATTCAGTAACTCATGTAATTATATGTACTTATTCATAACAACCTACATCACAAAACATTGTTTATTAACGTTAATTAAATGTTATTTAATTATTACGTAGACTGTAAATTAATATACTTTGAAATATGTATCTTTTGTAATAATTAAATCGTAAAATTCATGGACATTAAACATAATAAATGTGTAACGTTAATGTTGCAAGTAATTTTTATAATCCTTAATTATTCATTGTACGAATGCACTGTGCCGTTAACACTTATTTATCTAAATGGATCTCATTATATTGGTCTTATCAATGAACAATTGAAAATCATTAGCCCGTCACCAAAATCGCATTTTCATTCCTTATCGTCCAGTCTATTGAAAATATTCAAAATAACCCGTTAAAAGCCTTGCACTATCGAATGAATCAAACGCGACCGTAAATGAAACAACCGGAGCTACGTAGATAAAATCGTCAGAATGAACAATATGCTTTGGCATATCTCATTATAAAAATATATTCACATTTACGTGTCATTCAGTTTTCGCTCCAAGCACTCGAAAATTATTAAAGAGACTGACGCGCATAAATATATGATTAATCTCTAATTATAAAATAGCCAACGCTTAGCTGCGTACTCACTGTATTTTGTATTAAACATAATCCTTTTATCTATGAGGAGATATTCATATTTTCTTTATGTTTATTTAAAATATTGCCATTGTCATGCAGTTTGATTTAATTGTATTTCAATTATCCTTATTTTGTTTCACAAAATAAGAGCTTGTTTACATTTCAATTAGTTTTCTCAAAAAGTTGCATAATAATCAGGATTATATATTTAAAAGAGTAAATAATGATTTAATGATCAATATACATGTCATTTATTTTTGTTCAAGAGGTAGACATTGCGAGACGTCGCTTAGCTCATGTTAGTCAAGTAGGATTACGCGGCCGTCACCTGAATCTTGTAATCTTTTGTTACGAAGAAAGAGAGCGTATCCGGAGCTTTTTGAGAGGCGAACCCAACGAGTCTCCTGCCTCTCCAGGACTGGAAAAGGCAACGTCTCACTAACAAGAACCTGAAAAGATTCTCTGAGGCAAATCACGGATGATTTATCATTGTAACGGCTGTCCCTGTCGCATTTGTATTTCTTTTTCTTTCTAACTCCATTCGACGTTCCTTTCTTCTCCAGTTTCTTACTCTCTAGCTCTCCAGTCATGACCCTCCTTCACTTCCAATGACATCGAATGACAAATCCTTTGCTTCTTTTGTAACCTTAAGAACGTGAACTTTTGTTCTCGCCAATTGTGTAATTTATTTGAAAAATTGGTTGACAGAGACAAACTCTCAACTATATTCATTCTGATTTCTTGTTATTACTCATTTTTACGAAAATCAATCTCCAACCACTTTTCAATCTTAAAGAGTTTCTTCTTAATTAACTTTTCCTTTATTCCCAATTTTATGTTTAATTACTGTGAAATATATATAATTATACTAATCATGAATTGTACAAAAAATTGCTTCTCTCAAGAACAAAGGAAATTAGCGTTTAATAAACTATATGAAAAGCGTTTAAGTTTTACACGATAAATTAACCATTATATAACATTTGTAATGTCTGTATACAGTGAAAATAAGTGTAGTTAAGGAATGATTTATGATAGCTAATAATTTAATACTTTACTTTTGTTTTTCGTTTATTGAATACCCATATAATTTAATAATGTACGATTACACAAAATGTATGATGTAAAATAAAAATGAAACACGTTATTTATTAAGTGAATGTACTGTTTCAACGAAAAACCAAGCCCCAACGATGACATATATCGGAAATGTTGCGACACGAAGCAATATAAGGCTGTGATTCATTTATTCTGCAAATAATCTGCATATTATACTACATGATCAAAACTGTTCAGCCACCGCTTCATCTGCTTCAAATAGAACATGTGTAAATACAATACGTCGTTCGTTGTTCGTGCTCTGGGATCGAGTTGGCTATACAAAAATAAAATAAAATTAAAAAAATGAAACAAAAAATGAACGACGAAAGCCCAAAAATTCCCGACTATGTTTTACATCCGACATTCGTACGAAAACATACCTGAATGCGCGTATACATGAAGCGCGTTTGTGTAATGGTAGCCGTCGCTTTTAATTCAACTAATAATTCACGACGTATGCGATCGTATGTGCGCGCAAAAACATTACGCCGCACAATCACGTCAAAATAAAACCACCGAAAGATGTGTTTAATGGGAATATCTTATTTTTGCAACCGCGTCTGGCTGTCATGTATAAACATTTCGCACCGCATGCAAATATGTATCATAATAATTTATAATATGTTTTGTTAATTTCGTTTTGCATCTATGGGAATGGAGCAGGTATTAACTTATTATCTATGTTCAATCAATGCTAATTTAATTTAATGTCATCATTAACTTATTGTTAATTTAACCTCCATGGATAATTTTGATGTTTACTCAAAATTCGTATTAACTTAATCCCAAGAATATTTTGGTTTACATTAAGTTAATATCCTATTAATATCCTATCCTACTAAAAATGAATTTATGTTTGTTTGTTTATTTATTTATATATATATTGTTTGTTATGTATTGGTTTGTATGAGCTCCACGCGAAATCTGCCGAACCGATTTTAACGAAATTTGAAGTGAAAGTAGCTTAACTTTTTCATTGTCGTAGACTTTATATTTTTGCAATACACACTCTCGAAAATAGTCTAGAAGTAAATTCTTCTATAGACTGGACTTTTAACGGTAAAATGCATTAATATGTATTGAAAATGAATCAATTCACGTATAAATGAATAACAAATAAAAAAGTAAATGTCACACTCTAACGTATACATTAAATTCTATTTTTGAGTATTATTTCTTTTTATTGTGTTTAGCATGGTCCTTCAGTTGTAAGCGGAATAATTAGTGGCGCTGTCGCTGGTTTTGATACTTATATAAATACAGTACACGCAGTGTTTATATATTAAAGTAAGCAATACGAATTCATTGTCGATTGCGTTAACCAACATTGTGTATTATTGTGTGATTAAATATTCGGTTACTCCATAGTTACTCCATACATGGGGTTTCAATGTAGAATTTTATAAGTCCAATTTAGTTGATGAATTACCGTTAACGGTAGCTATACACTGGTTTTGTGACAAGTAAACGTAACCTCTATCTACTTTTTGTTGTTATGTAAATACACTTAGCATGTTGCACTTATACAATGAATCACTTATGATTTTTTTGGTATTTAATTACATGGAGATATTAATTAATGCTAATTTTTTTTCATTTTAAGAAATTGGTTCAATGTTCGATTAATAAAAATATTCACCCATACAACGTAAAACCTAGTTCTAGTTGGCATTTCGTTCCATTGACAGAATGCAATTTTAATTATACTTGTTTACTTGTTTATTGTTTACTGACGAAATTTACATTTAAATAAGTTAATATACACAAAATTTAGTAAAATAGACATAATATTTCATAATTAATAGGTTTTTTAATATGAGAATATTTTATTTAAATGATTAAAAGATTTTTCGATGTCTAATGTTAACAAGATTTCATAAGACTATTGTTAACGAGATTTTGTTCCAATGTATAGCAGAATTCTTTTCAGACGTATTTCAAGCGGAAAATCCGTTAAACGTTACAAGATTCTCCTAGACTTTAGATTCTATTTCTGAGAGTGTACGTTTGATTTTTAGAAAAACAATTTTTTCTTAGAACCCCTCCTGAAGTCTTGTGGAGATCATGGGGAAGTCATGGGGAGGTCATGGGAAGTTATAGAAAGCAACTCTCAATTTGGCGGGGAAACCGGCGAATCAGCTGTTAAATATTATTTCTGTATTCATACATTTCAAAACAAAGACTAAACTAAATATTGTTTGAACATTGAAACAAGTTAACATAAACTATAATTTAAAATTGATTTAATGTTGATTTAACTTACTACGTCATTATGTCATCACAATTTGCACTGTTCTTTTGAAAAGCGTAAAATTTGTATGATTTCAAATACATTACGAATCAATAGTCGTTGAAATTGTTAAAATGCAATTCGAATTCTCATTTTTTTCTCTTTTTTGGCCTCTGTCTCAGAATGGTTCTTACGATTGTTTTCGAAAAATTAACCCAGATTTACAGTGGTAATTAATTAGCCTCATCTGCAAGTTCTTCAGTCATACTTTGCGCTTTTACAATGAAGAAACTTCTTTTTATCTTGTAAAAATAACGTCGGAATGCTGATTCGCATAAATTTTATTCCACGCTCGAGCTTCTGAATCATCGGTTACTTTCAATAGGAATTCTTAATGCGCGATGATTCAAACTTTTATTATAATCTGTATGAATATTCACGAAGAATTATGATTTGGCAGATATCTAATAGTAATTTGAATTTTATTTGTACAAAGAATGTAATCGTACATTTCACTTCAAACAGCTGATTTAAAGTAATTGAAAATGAATTAGATTATTATTTAAACGCCACTCCATATTGTGCGAAAATATAATCATCATAATGCAAAACTACATATTTTTAATTATTCATCAAGAGATTCTTCATTGAATATAAATTGAATTGACCGAAATTTTCGTTTCATGCCTACAATTCGAGTAAACATCACATTAGAGTCGTATTGCACGCAGCGTGACTAAAAGGGAGTCTAAACAGTGCAATCAATCTCCACTTAATGAACTTTTAATTATTTTGAGGACATGCCAGAAAAGGGAGGAAACTGGCCGTATAATGGAGGTGTAAAGTACGCGCAACTAGCTGTGCAGAGAAGAACAGTGAGCGGATTCCAGGGGTGCTATTAGATAAATATACAGAGAAACGGCGCGCAGGGAGAGACAACAAAAATGAAAATAAAGGAGACCCGCGGCGACCGGGATGTTCCATGCGAAAGAAAATGCGTTCGCGACGAAAATTTGCTTCGCTCTTCCTTATACACTTTGCAAAACGCTTCCCTCTTTTTTGCTACTTTGTAGCGTAACAAAACGGCGCCGAGTGTGACGACTACTTTATTGTCGAAGTCAGGTTACGCTGTATTTATACTAGATATGAATTTCAATGAATTCAAATTCCATTGGAAATGGCCGTAAAAAAAAGAAAAACAGAGTCGCAGTGCAAACTTTTAAACGCTTTTCAAGAAGAAGACCGTTAATGTTAAACACTCGAAAGAAAACAGTTTTTATTGATTATTTTTATCCTATAAAAAGTTTTAAACTTTTCATTTGAATAACGATTCGCGCAGGAAAACGAATGCTGAATACAGTAAACAGAAATATACAGTAAAGTAACTTGTTTCAGTTATTTGCTTTACATATGAAAATTATGGCATTTGGATGATAAATACATATTGTACTTTTAAGTTTATTTTATTATTGGATGTTTTAGTTTCCTTAAATAAAAACATTATTTCGATTGAATAATATTAGTTTATACTTATAAATATAAAAGATATTAAGCAGATTATTGAAGTTTGAGTATTTAGTCAAATAAAATGTGAAATTTCTTGATTCAAGCATTAGATTGGTTTTGTCGATAAAAATTAACTGATTCGCTGATCAAGTAGAAAGTGTAATTTAATCCGCCATGTTGACGGTTAATCGATGACATGCCATTATTGGATGACTTGTGCACATGGCACAATTTAGCATGAGTATAGGCTACGACGCGACAACCATTGTGGCCAGAAATCATAGCATTTCAAGACCTGAGATGACGTGTGTCAATGATCCAAGATAATGCGTTATTGTCGCAAGCATAGCGCTATGAAGTCTTCCATCAAGATCATGTTTAAACTTAATCACGAGAGTAGGCTACATGCTCGTTCGTTAGTGCATTGTTGTCGTAACATCCCAATAACCGAGATGTTGCGAGACGAAATATTTTGCAACATATGTGATTTTCAACAGAACCGATTAGATACATTAACCAGTGAAATTGATGCTGACGTCAGATATAATAATCACTGTTCAAGTAATTGTTTTAGAATTTGATATAATGTAATACCGAAAGTATATAAGTCAATTGAAAAAATGATTTTTACTTTATACATTGTATTAGTTTGAATAAAGGAAAAACATTTTTTAAAGTAAATCTTTCATTTAATTTCAGATATCATTTATCTAAAAAATGCTGGATTTAAAAGATATGAAAGTTAATATATAACACAGAAAAAATTATACAAATCTTGTGCCATAGATTGTGAGGTCATTGGATATTCTTATCCATAAGAAAGTATCCTGAGAAATCGTTAAGAGTAGTATGGAGCTAATATTTTGATCGTTTGGCGGAGCCAATGGCCGTAAATCGCCGTCATTCGGAAGTCTCGTTGCTAAACGTGCGAAACACTATCGCGACGTTTTGAATGTCCGCGATATTTCCTTGGGAGCGTTAGCCGTAGACCAATAGAGTGTGCGTTTCAACAAAAGTTCGCGTTTCTCAGATTCAATTTATTTTCATCCGTTTTCCGTAAGTAACTTCACGAAAAACGGCAAATGGGCGGGACTGTAAAATGGCCGTGTGTGGCATTTTGCTCGTTGGAGAATCAGGAAACGCGAAAGCCGGAAACACGTTCTCACCGTAAACTATACTTTGTCGCGAGCATGTGCCCCCGCCAATTCAGATATAATGGCAGATTGGAAGCGATGGACATACGGGGATTTATTAGCATAATCTGCTTAAGTTCATTGCCGCTTGCGCTATCCCAATATTTCTTGCGCTCTTGTCATTTTCATTCTCCTCTTACCAGTCTATGGAAATTTTTTGACATTATATATACTTTACCATTTTTCATTCAATACATAGTAATATAATTGTGAATTACGGATGAAAAAAAGCATTTGTGCAATTTTAGAATAATGCAATTAATTTTATATTCAAGATTAAAAGTATAAACAAAATAAAATCTAATATTAGGTACTTTGACTTTTTTTCAATTTTTATTATTTTTAAAATTATTTTGTAATAAGTATTTTCAATTGTATTTTCAAATTAATGTTTTTACTCGTCATTTTTTCATTTTTAAAGAAATTCTCACTTTTTATATTTTTTTCGTATATTTTTTTAACTGCATTCTAATTTCATAAACTTATAATTATTAATTATTAAATTTTTATTTATAGTAGAATACAGCAATTATTAATATTAATTATTATAATTATTTAATTTTGTTTAACATTAATATAAATTGGCTTAATTTCATGAATAAGTATACATATATCTTACGTGGATGAGGGGGAAGGGGGGAGAGTATTAAAAGAGGGTAGTCTTAAAAAATCTTAAGAAAAATCCGTCAATTTTACGTTTTTTGGGTTTTCGTATCTCGAAAAGATTTTTATCAATTTCAGATTTTCAAAGTGTTATTGTTATCTCTGAGGTAGTCGCATTAAAAAAAAACTTTACATTTGGGATTTAAAAGAAAAAAAAGATCTACTGAAAGAATATAATGGTACTGTCTCACTTTGTACTTGGCGCAAGACACTACTTGCTTATCAATGTAAATTTAAATTTGATTAAGATATTTTATTTTGTAAAACAAAAGCTAAGCTAAAGAAATATTATCACATATTTTTAATAGTTACGTAATGTGCAATTAAAGTTTATACATCGTGAATAGTTGATGTTAACAATGTTAAAATTCATAGTTGATTTATCTTTGATTAAAATTATGTCAACATCAACCAGTAAACAATAAACTAATAGTTTCATCAAGTTAAAGTTAATTAACATGGCAGTCGTGTTATAACCGACATATAACACGAATCAAAACTCCAAATTCAGTTTTGATGGTGTTAATATTTCATATAATATGATCACAATTCAACGTTGTATAGAAGTTGGATTGAATCACTGTCAACATTTCTTAACTTTAAATTTTGAATATGATGTGATACTATTTAAATGTACATTTAAAAAGCTTCATTTGTTACTTTTTCCATGTAAAGCTAGATGTTTATTTGATATTCTTTTATACACCATTTTACATTTATATGTTTATAATTATTTATTTTCGCAAATTGTATAATACACTGGTAACATTAAATAATGCATAAATTATTAAACATAATTTATTTATTTATTAAGATTACTTTGTTTAAATAATGAAGGAATATTAAGTTTGTGAATGAATAATTTATTATGTCAAATATGACAAAAAATATAAAAGCATCTTAAACAATATCATCTACTTGTTCAAACTTGTGGAAATGAGAGAAATCTATATTTAAGACCACCCGTTGCCCGTGAAAATTTAATAACTTGGTATTTCCAAGTATGCGACATCTCCGGGGGAAAGACATACTTTGGTGAACACGTGTGAGAATGTACGTTGCGGGACAGCGATATTAAATCTCGGTCGAGAATAATTAAAAGCTTGGGTTGGTCGGTGTAGGCAGACAGGGTGCGAAAAGGGAGGTTGCCGTCACTTTGCAGCTCATCTCGTAATAACGCGTTTGTAAATTCTATATCACTGCGAGAGCGCTGCTGTCGCTTTTCGACATCGTCCATTTCAAGCGAAACCTAAGCCTTCCATTTTCCTCTGCTGTACCCCCTTTTCCTCTCCTTCACAGCCTTCCTCTCCTTCTTTCGCGCCTCATCCGCCTTCTATTCGAATCCGTCAAGATAATTCGAGCCCCCCCTCCCCCCAACGATGGAAAATCATTCGCTCATCGATCGGACTCGAGTCTATCATTTCGGTTCTCGAAATGGGGACACTTCATGAATAAGAGTTGAGATATTTTTGTGAACACTTCGCTTTACCTCTCGTCCGCTCGAATCGCTCCAATAATACGGAGCCTTTATTTAAATTCTAGTACGTATTTACGATTTCACGAAAGAAAGAAAAAACGAGAGGAAAATGTTTTGATTTTTGTTCACTCTAGTTGAAGGTTTAATATATCGAATAACACAGGCCAAAATTGATACTGCATTATCGTCATATTTTCATAAGTATTCATTGTATTAATAGAGTTATTTCTGTTTTTCAAGTTATTGAACATAAAATGTTAAATTTTGTTTTATGATTAGGTATTAAATTATCGGTGATCATTGAAATAAAGCTGATAATGATTACCAGCAAGTAGTTCGAAATAAATTATTGGATTTTATAGAAACTGTATTTATGGGCAGTACGGTTTATTTCGAGCGATGGAATTCAAAAAGCGACACATTTTACACGGAACCATTACTTGTGTGTTCGAACAATATTTCGTGCACTGAGGCCAACAAACAACTTTTGACAGCTGAAAATTATGATTTCCTCTCGGTTCGAAAGTTGGTGAGTTTTCCCGCTGAGCAATGGCCTATGTGTCTCTACGCGAAACTCGATAGGCCAGCAGAGCGAAGGCACAAAAGACGGCTGAATGGTCAAGTGAACGAGTCGTATATACCGTACTTTTTTTTTGAAAAACAAAAAAATATTGCAATCCCCGAGCTTGACATGTCATTTAAACGATTTATTTCAAGCATACTAATCGTTTTGTCGGTTTCGCAAAAGTTCATTTTTATATTGAAAATTTCACTTATTACAAGAATTTGTCCTTTAAATAATTTTATTTTTAATTGATTTTTTTTTCGTTCAAATTAAGAAACTACTTCGAATCGAGTTTATATCTAAGAGACCACATTCGTCCATCAAACTAAATAATTCATTCTTAATTTGCTCAGACATATTAGTTTGACCTTAAATCAACATTTCGTCGTTTTAAACAGACGTACAAATCTGCGTCGGATTTTCTTTGCGGTCAAAATTATCTGAACTGAAGTTCTTGTAACATACGACAATTGCAGGGAGAAAAATATTCAAGCCTCGTAAAGAGGCGTTGAATGTAAATGGGCTTTCTCTCGTGTATATGGACATGTATGTGTGCAAAGCGACAATAAATTCATTAGTCGCGTTTTGTGCTTTATTTGGGTTAATGAATTCGCGCAAAGTCATTGGTGCGCAGCGATCGCGGCGGGACCGAGTCGCGGAACCAAGGCAAACTGGAAGATTAGCGAAGAGTCAGGGAGCGAGATAAATTGTAGTGTCAGGGGGCGGCAGTAGATACCAACTAATTGAATTCGCCGACATTCACATTTGCCTGCCGAAACTGTTCGCGCTACGAGGACGGTTCCGTCCGATCGTCATACCAGAATTCGAGGTCCATCCCATCCTCTTCCCCGCCATTCTCCTTCCCCCTCAGCATTCATTTCTCCTCTTGCCGCGAACATCGCTCGGTTGCTACACCTGCCATTGAATTATTATTCCGCTTTGTAGTACATCCGCGAATATTAATATCCCAACTCTTGACTTAATTGCATAAAATGGATATTAGACATAGCGAACTAACGCCAAGCGCCACTGATGCGAAATATGTATAGATACACCTCCACTAAAATGCGTCTGCTCATTTTACTACTTATGTCTACTTAAATGATTAGAAGTTTCATATTGATCTATTTTGATTGGTTGCGATGTGTAACAAAATTGTGCAATATTATATCACTTTCAATCAATTAATTGTTTTTATTATAAATTATATATGCATATATATTATAGAAATTTTGATTTATAATGATGAAAGTTTTATTTTGCCTTTAAATTGTCATATAACATAATCAAAATAATTGTAATATTTTGTATTATGACCAAGTTATAGTAATATTGTGCGAAAACGCTTATCAAGTTATTAATTGGAGAAATTGGTCTAATTAAAAAACTGGAAAGTGTAAAACACGCCTCCTCCCAGCTTTCTTTTACAAAAATGATAGCTCTCATTGTGAAACGATAAACTTTAAAGGACACTTTTCACTCTGCCCTTAAGCCGAAACCAATATTTGTAAAAAGTCCGCCATCATCCGCCCGATAGTTCCGAGGGCAAAATTTTGGTATAACGAATTACCTAGCGACATACTTGGCGGGCAATACTTGGCTTTGGTGATTCGTAGATCGTCAAATTCGAGAAAAGAGAGCAGTATCCGACGTAACAAGTAAAGGCCCCAGTTTTTAAGTTATTTTTGGTCCAATTAAATTGTCAATTTTATCGTATCGTGTTAGAACATTTATTGAATCCTTAGTCTGCCTTTATCTTTAGGTTTATGTACGCCTGTTAGATCAAATTTTATATTATTACTAGCTGAATCGCCGGCTTCGCCCGGCAAAAAGCCTGTGACTTCTTCTCTATGACCGCCTGTGACTCCCAGCTAAATTCTTAGCTTCATCCGAGGTATTTCTATAAAGTCTTTATGGGCTCTGTATGGACGCCCTACAAACTCCCTATAAACTCCATAGAAACTCCCTATAAGCTCCCTATAAGCTACCTATAAACGCCCTTTAATATCCCTATAAACTCCTTGTAATCTCTCTGTAAACTCCGTATGATCCGCTATGACACCCCTTATGACGTCCCCTATGAGATCCACTATGACATTTCCTATGACATCGCTTATTACATCCGCTATGACACTTGAGAGGTGACACCTATGACACTAAAAAAATTTTTTCTAAAAATCTAGTGCAGATATTGCAAAAAAACAAAGTCTACGACACTTTGAAGATATAGGACTATATTCTCTGAAAATTGAATTTAAATTGGACCGGTAGATTTTGCGTGATTGGCATACAAACAAATGAACAAACAAACAAACATATTTTTCGTTACTCAGCCATGAAAAACGCACTTTTCACTCCTAGGAGGAAATCGAAAAGTGCTTTTTTTCCTTCCCTCGTAACGAAAAATATAGTTCATACCATGGGAGACAAACAGAAATCCCTTCCTCATGCGATTACAAACCTCGCCTATGGCTCGGATTGTAAACTTCGCACGAGGAAGCGAATTTCTGTTTTTGTCTCCCTTGATATGAAATATACTATTTCAATTTTATACATTAGTATGGATATATTTTGAAAATATATTTTAGATCATACGTGGATAATAAGTAGGAAATTTTAGCTATAATGTTCAAGAATCTTGGTGGTTTGATGGTTAGAGGGTTTGCCTACTGATTGGAAAGACGTTGATTCAATTCTTTAAAATAAAAATTTTTTTCTGCGTAGCATCTGATAACTCGATCAGGATCATAAATAGATAAAATATATTTTCGAAAAAATTTTGAAAATCTAGTTATAGCCTGTTTAGGTACAGTGGTTTCCTGATCACAACCACACCACAACCCGATTTCAATTTTTTTAGGCAATTTTATAACGTTTCATTTTATGATTTTTGAAATTGATATTTTAATAGCGATTTATTATGAACACAATTGTGTTGAAGAAATGAACCAGTTACCGTTTTAAATTAATAGTAATAATACCATAAAATAGAATAACAATTAAAACTGATTACTCGCAATATCAATTTGAAACATTATTTCAAATTGATAAAATTTCATATTTAATGTCATATTATCGATCAATTAAATTGAGCTCCATATGAACATTTTCAGTAGTAAATTTAATTAAATTTCTATGTTCTCAATCAAATTTATTTGCTTTCGTTCTTAAATATAGTATTTTCAATAATAAAAGCGTTGTTATATGCATAGTGATAAATTATAAAATTCTTTAAAAGACACTTTAATTTAATGTTGTCAAATATGTTAAGGTTTATGCTTTATTTAATGCATGATTAAGTGTCTGAATAATTTAGACTCTATATGCTCTTAGATTTGAATAGACATCTCTGATCACATTTGATAATGTTCTGAATTTGCACATGTTTGACTTCGTTAAACATATTTAACTTGATTATTATCATCATCATTTCCTTATGTACCTTTTCTTTACATATAGAACGCTTTAGATAACCTTATATATTAATTAAATAATTTACTTGTAATATTGCATATATTTTCATACCGGAAAACAAGGATATACAATATTTAATTCTGTTAAACTTTATTGGAAAAAACATAAAAGAATTTTTTTAATTAAAACATTTTCCTAAGTAAGGGATAATAGAAAAGTCTTTCGTAAGTGAAATCCTCACAACATGCAACTAATATATATTCTAACAGCAAAAACACGGCATCGGCATTAAATCGAGCAAAAAATTGCTGATTTGAAGGAAAAATTAGTGGCAAAAGGCGAAGAGCAGCGTTTATAAATAATTCATTGGGTTATTGTTTGCATCGCATCAAATTGGCCCGGGGCGTTGGTAAATGATTATTTGTAAAGGTCTGGGACACGGGACAAAACATTATTCATGTATAGCGGGTGCGTATGAATTATGCACGTTTTTCTTAATTATATTACGCAGAAAGAGAGGGATGAGCAAAGAGAAAGAACGGCAGAAAACGTCGACAGGACACTGGCACATGTAAGAACGCGGAAACGAAATTAAGAGATGCTCGATAATGTATTCGAATTGCGCGAGGGGTAAAGTGTGTTTGTGTGTGTGTGTGTATGTGTGTGTGTGTGTGTGCGTGTATGTGTGCGCGCAACCAAACACTCGGGAGTTAAAACACGAAACGCCTATGTATGCGCATAGACGATTTTAGCACGGACCACAACATTACCATAAAGCCCCGGCGGTGTATATGCATAAGCATAATTTTTTTACCGACTTGAGTGTGGTAGCGTAAGGGCGGACATGCCAACAGTCGAGAAGGGTCTCGCACGAGCCTCGGCTACTTCTTCTCTAATTGTTCGTATGAATGTACCGCGCATAAAATTGCAATAAACTTTACGCGCAAAATTATCCGGGATTTTGTTTATGCCGAGGCGCTAATGTTGTTGCCGCGATTTCGCCCGCCTTACAAATGTTTCAAGCATTTATACGCCCAGATAAGAAGAATGCGAACGCGCGCATAACGTCGTTATTCTTGTCTTGAATATGAATAAACCCGGCGTTTTGTTGTGTCCCCCGGAAAAAAGCAGTTTGCCGCTGTCAGCCTAACGATTTCATTCTCGTTTAGTATTACGGAAGACGAACACAAATGCAGTACAGCACTTAAAAGTATTGACATTTATGGATATTTAAATTACTTTGTGTGAAAAAATATAAGTTAACAAAGAAATTGGGGTTGAAACGTATAAATTATTTCAAATAAGTTATTAAGTTCATATCTATAATATATAAAGAAATAATTAATTATAATAAATGCATTAAATTTCGTAATATAAAAAAGACAGTTTATATGAAAACAAGCATAAAATTTTGTTATAACTGATTCATCAATAAAATGAATTTATGATAAGACAATAGATGAAAGCAGTAACTGAATCTCAATCACAAATTAATAATTATGCGAAGTTAGATGCATATTTAAAATGGCCACCGTTAAATTTGATAGAATTTGGAACATATATAATGAAAGTTGTTCGATTTCAGATAATATGTATTAATCCGATTATTTCTCTATGAAGTTGCAACCTCCAATAAATATATCACTTCAGTTTCCCTAAAATGAAAACGATTTTAACTCAAATTTGATTACCCTAAGTAAAAAATATTTGTTGATGTAATATATATGTCATATATATAGTTGTTTTATACATTTCACAAAAACACAGCATGATTATTTATGAGATATGAGAACTACACTTTATGAGAACTACACTTGACATATTTACGACAAACAAAAAGCATATCTTTCGCGATACACAAAATTTTCCACTTGAAATTGAGAAACTGATTGGCGTAGATATAGCGACATTTTGTTCAAAATGGAACAAGCTAAATGTGACATCATTGACTGACAAAACAGTAACTTCGCACTTCGGAATAATGAATTAACACGAAGCGGAGACGAAAGCGCGGACTTTTCAGCGGTTTATTTAGTTTTTTTGCATCTCTCTTGTTCTTTCTCTTTGCATCTCTTGCTTTCTTTCGGTTGTTTTTTTTTCTATATCAACTTCGAATATAACAGAAGAAGTTTCGTGCTTGCGAGCATTGTGATTACTCGGAAGTACAGGGCTGCAGCGCGCAAAAGGATTTAAAAAATGGGGTAACAAAACCGGACGAAAAACAACGAGTAAATGTGTAGCGAAAACTGGTATTATGAGGATGAAAAGCGGAAAGCACGGGTAGAGGAATGATGATCTAACCAGCCCGCTAACCTCGCTTCACTCGACCCCTTAGAAAAAGTTGAAGTATATGCCCCTAATTACAGACGGTAAAACAGCGCAATCTCTGAGCACGGCACTGCACTGCGTCAGTCATTCCACTTTCCCCGACGGGGACATTAATCATACCGCGAAATAAATGCTTCGAGTTTCCGTTTCGAGCTATCTTTTCATCTGCCTAAGCCGAAGACATATTTTTCTTCGAGGGCCCTGAAACGCCGCCACGCTGATGAATCGACGTGAATTCGCCGCCCGAATCTCGGTTGCTTAATGTTCATACCTCTTTTAAACGGTCAGAAAAAAATAATTTTATAACATTTTTAATCATATTATTTCTTTTTTTTTTCATTTAGATAAAAAGTGAAGGGTTTTTTTAGTTTTATTATTTTATGATGAAGCTTGATTGTTCGTTGATAAAATAATGATTTAGTATTTAACAACTCAAGTTTATCAGAAGGTTTATGCCGTTAACACTGAATTAAAAAGTGGATTTTCGAGTTGTATTTATTTAATATAGAACAGAATATTTAAACCCGTCAGTTTATTTATTAACGTTAAATTGAAATATGATTTAAATAAAATTCAAAAGTAATGAAAACGAAATACTGACAATGCAAGTTTGCAACGATATAAATTAATGACGATGTTATTGACGAATTTTATTTTCCATCTGAATAAATAGAAAATATAGAATTTACATAAAGTGCATCTTTTATTTGACATCTGTCAAAGCAATTTAAATTTAATTTAATACTTCGTCTTATAATAAGAATAAAGATTTTACAATTTTATACGGAATCGTGGTATTAGAATATTTATTTTTCAACCCCAATAATTGATAAGTTAAATATTTTATGTCAGATAAAAATAAACACAATGCAAAGATACTACACCGAGATCCATTTTCGCGATTAAAATTTTAATAGATTTTTTATTATTCAGCATTATCGATAAAATCGGAACGACCGCCAGTGTAATATTTTTAAACCACGTTATGTGAGTTCAACTTATATGTAATCGCAGCATCAAATACATGATATATTGATTAATAAAAGCGCATTGAAAAATTCACTAAATTAGTTCTTATTAAGGGATACTATTGATAGTCAATAAATGAAATTATTTCATTAACCAAATGATTTAATATATATGATATCGGTTCAATATTTTGCAAAAATTGCATTGATTTTTCATGTAATGTCGGATCACTGAAAGAAATGATTTCATTTTATAGAAATTATTAAATTTATATTCAAACAGAACAATCTGACAGTAACATAAATAATTTTGAATAAGCATAATTTGCTTTACATATAAAAAAATAAATAATCATAAATATACGTTTATCTTTCCAACCATATCTCAAAGTAACACTTCCAATACATATGTATAAAATTATTTGAATGCATTCTCTTTTTGTCTGTATTATACACAAGAACCATAAAGCACAAGAAATGCAAATAATGTTCACTCAAGCATATGAAACAGTCATAAATCTAATTTAATCCCGATTCATCTTCGTTTATTCGATTTCTCGAATTCAATGGTAAAGCACAATTAAACGCGCGCGATTGTTACACGTAAGCGCACAAACGCATAATAAATCCTGGTTCTTTAATCGGTTCTCCAATTAGACGCTAATTTGTAACATGGACAACATGTTCGGACACTTCTTTTTTTCGGGGGCGTCACACGAGTGGAAAATTTTATCTGCTAAAGCGTTGGCGATGCTTTTTCTTCGTTGCTTTTGCGAGAAAATTCTGCTGAGGGTCGCGTCGGACGAAAAGCGCGTTTACGTTGGACGAAATGGTCGCACACTGACAAGACAAGGACACAGTCAATGACTCGCAGTGGAATAAGACAAGGTTCGATCAGACGAACGAAGGGACGGCATATAACCAAACGGAATGGCTCGCAGGGGTCGTCAAGCTCGTTCATTTTATTACGACATTCCTCAACAGCGCCTTATATTGCCCATCGTCCGGCTTGACCATTCATTATCCGTGCTAATAAAGTGCACTTCGCGCGTTAATAACGCGCAAATGGCGTTCGAGTATCGATGAAGTGCCGTTACGCTTTTTCCTCACTTTTTTATAGCTGCGGTTTTAATTTTGCGCTTCCGCTTGTTCATTGGCCGATTCCGCACGTTCTGTTATTGCATCCGATTATGCGCTGAATGAGATAGGGCATAATCGAAATTTTTTTTATAATGCCAGTGAATTCTTTTTTTCCTTGTATTGTGTTGTATTGAATGATCAATATGCTTTTAATAAAAGCGATGCAACTTTTGCCGTATTGCACTTTTACGAAACTTTAATCTGAATTATTTCAAATATGTAAATATTAAATATTTGAAAAAAAAAATACGATTTATTATTCTTTTTTTCTGCTTTTGATGATAGTCAATTAAAAAAGCATTATGACAAGTTATATACGCGCATACTTTCAAATAAAATGTTGAAAAATAAGATGTATTTGCTTTTATATGCATTGCGTAATGAAAACAATTTTTATTATTTTTTATCTAAATTAGACGCAGAAATTTCAAGTCATGTGTATACTAGTAATAACAAAAATAACTTAATTAAAACGTCACCTCGACAAGATAACAAGGTGTTTAATAAATAACTAAGGAAAATAATTTTTAAAATACAATAAATTGGCAGAACATTTGATAATGCAAAAATAATTCAATTAAAAGCATTGAACTAATGCATTTGATTTATCCAAATGAATATGTCCATTTTATATGAATAATTATGCATTGAAATGAGATTTCAATTAACACATATATAATTTTAGTTATTAGCAGTTTAAAATATATTTTTATAATATTCTACACAATAATTAAATTTAATTGAATGGAACAATTGAATTAATTTTGGATCAAACACAAAGAATAAAATCACTTCTAATGTCGTTAGTATTCAATGAATTTTAATTAAAAATAACTATAATACTTTTTTTCATAATTAAATATAAGTGCACTGCAGTGTTGCAGTGCAATTAAAATGCAATTTTATCCAATTAAATGTTAAAACATTATTTCTGTTACGTAATATACCGTCATCTTTTCTAAAACTATTAATTTCATTGACATCATTTTAGAATTTTCGTTTGAGATTGAGATTCTGAAATCTAAATCTGTGCAAAGGAATTTCTCATCGACGACTGTCCTTAATTCTAAAATCTAAATTTGACCACATTTAATTAAATTGTACGTACACTTGAACACTAATAAGACAAATTAATACTATCTATTCAAATGAAGTTGACTTCTCTATTCATTTAATTCAATCTACATTTGCAACTATTTCTATTATCAGAATAAAAAAAAAAATGTTCTTCATCAACAACAATATCCAAAAAGTGAATTATTCAGTTTAATCAATTGAATTTGAACGAATGATCATCTGTATAACGAAAAATAAATGCAAATTGAAATTTGGAAAATGCAGTCATGCAGTACAGTTTTTTTTCAATTAAACGATTATAAATGCCTTACTATTTTGCAACGTTTTCAAATATTAAATTTAACAATGTGCCAGACTTATATATTTTTTATTCAAAATTTTATACTGCAATTGTATAAAACTATCTTATTCAGCAAAAGAAATTTTTTATCAAAATGTTCATTCATGACCTATTTTTTTGTACCAAAATAACTAAAACGTAATCCGGTTATAAGGCCAAGACGACGGAAAATGAAGAACTAAGTTTGGGGTACTAGGGATGAAATAAAATTGCGAAATATGACTATGCCATTCAGGTACATCGCACATATTCAACTGTGGTCTAAGCTGTACCATTATTCGTAGACTCCGCAGCACGTAGTCGATCTTGCGGAACATTTTAATGATGGCTTACTACACAAGTGCAGGGAGCTGCTCGTCTTAACTAACAGAGCATACGCGCGTTCGTCGAAGCAACTCTCGAACAACTGAACAACGGCAGCCATTAACCTTCCATTTATACTCGTACACTCTCTCCATGGCCCTCCCTTTCTTCCTTTCTCGATTTCTCTTTCTCTCTCTCTCTCTTTCTCTTTCTCTTTCTCTGTCTCTCTTACCATTCCACGATTTACCTTCCCTTTTGTCATGTATTCAAAGTGTTGTTCATCTTAGATCCCAGCATATACGTACACCAATTTTACAACATCTATCGTCGTGCACTTCTTATCAACGGAATAATGAAAATGCAAATGCCTTCTGGACTCAACACAATACCTCCTCGGAACGCATTATTGGAACCATTTCATTATTATTACTCGTCGGAAAATATTTAGGCTTGATCGGATCTCATCTGACCTTAATTTAAGTCTCATTAGTCGTCATTGGAATATTCAATTTGTGCTCATTTCCAAGTAAATTCCTTTCTTCTTCCTTTTTTTACTACAGACAAATAAATAATCAAAAAGGCTCATTGATTTTATTCTCCGTTGTTCCGTTTCCATATGTATTTCGATTTGTCTTATTGTAATTGAATATGAGACGAGTAATTTCAAAAGAAAACTAAGTACTTAATTATATTATAAATTAATAACTTAATTTAATACACTTATTTTTATTAATGAAATAATCACAACACAAAACTGAAGCAATGCATTAATAATTCATTGCGTATGCAGTGAAAATATGTTTTGTCGTATGGAAAATTTCTCAGGATAAAACTTTTTTCGAGAGCAAAACTTGGCGACTAGAAATAAAAAGCAACAATAACGAAAAAAGAGGCGGACATTTGTCACTGCAACGCCTCCCGTTTATGCAAACATACAGCTCCGGTGATGTTTACTTCTTTGCAAACCTAATTTTCGTTCCTTCGAGAAGGATCGTGAAATTTCTTCGGGGCATGCTACGCAAAAGGGGAGAGAAAGAGAGAGTGGAAAAGTCCCACCACTGCAATGTCTCTCCTTTTCCCGCATGCTTTTTCCCTTGAGGCGTAACAACCATTACTTATGATACCGTTTGTGATAGGGGAATGGAACTTAGGACGATGTTTCGTATAAAACAAATGCCGCTCGTTTCAAATAAAAGACATTTTCTCAATTCGAAGGAAATCACGGGAATAAGAAAGACCGAGTGTGCTCGGAATAATTTCATACGTTCAACGATACTAACGTTTATATTCAGTTAAGTATGATGCTAATCCTCAATCGTATATTTTTGTTCTCCTTTTCTTCCCTCTAGGTTAATACGATCTGGCTTGAATTGCGAAATTATATAAGTATAAGTCAATTTTGTTTAAATGTTTACTTTTATATTTTGTACATAAATTAAATATGCGTTTTTTTTCGGATTAAAGTATTTTTCTCTCCAAAAGACTTATCTTCTAATATCAGAATTTCAGATATCATTTGTCTAAATATTTATCATGCATAAGTTATTCGCACTATTAAATATGATGATTAATCAAACATTAAGACGTCACTTTTATAACTTTACTTTATACATGTCAATTAGCTTTTGTCATGTTGTAGCGGTATACATTAAACCTGTCACCAAAAAAAAAGGGACAAAAATGTTTAGCCTGATTTTTTCACAGCAACGTAAGTCAACACAAGCACAAATGTAATTTCAAAGTTGATACGCTTAATTATGCATGCGAAAGTACGTTTTTGTGAGCACCGGATGTATTAGTCAAGCGGCTTATGGTCTGTTCGTCATAAAAAAAGAGTCGACTTACTTTTGTCGCGGCAAAGGGTTGGCCTCGCAAAGATTGACGAGGAAACATTCGAGGGTCTCCGTTCGGGAGGTGTTTAAATTATGTATTTCTATGATAGCTGTTTCGCTTGCTTCTTTTTCGCGCTCATTGTCGTAATGTCACGAACAGATCTTCCTTCCTAACCCTCTCCCCCCTCGCACCCCCGCGTCATATCCCTACCACCACCAGTACCCTTCTTCTCATTATAATCCATAAATCCGACAAAGTCGCGTTTGAACCACGGCAGCATTTCGAGAATGTCTGCAGCTGCTGTTGTTCATATCCATTTTGTCTTTTGTCTCACGACTTTACCTTACTTATTGTATTCACCAAAAGCTCCATACAAATAGCGCAGTATACTTTTCTTTCATAATCATTGTGCGAATGATAGAAGCAACAAAACCATCCTTGTGTAAAACGAGAACATATCAATTGTGCCCACGCGGATATGTCAACGTTATATTTTGCAACATCACGTAGACGGATATATGCAATTTGCGCGCTTCCTTGGCTCGTCTTCGTGAATTTCTACATCTCGATACATACAAACGGCATATTTTATACTTTTCCATCCTGCACAAGCGACAAATACATTTTCTTTGTCTTTCTTACGAATAAATATTTATCACTGTTAAATAATTTTACTTTTTTGACACTTATCCTTGTTTCTATTATTATCCTTATTTACGTTTGTGTATTTACCCTCTTATCCATCCATTATTTGCATTGTTTACATTTGTTTATTCACAATTCATGATCTTTTATTTTGTTTGTGTTTTTGTTATTTTAAAAGTTATCCTGAAGTGAAATGTAAACGTATGAAAAAAGTGTTTATTATTATATTCAAATAACGTCATTGCAGTTATCATTTTAATATAAACATTGTTCTCCTTTATATTAGTTTCGTGACTGCTTCCAGTTACGTTTGTTCGTTGCGTTTCTTTGACATTTCTACTACGTTCTTTTTTTACTTTTTTTGTATGTATATTGTTTGTTATTGTATAGTTTTACTTGATACACCAACTTATCTCGGAAACGAAGCAGTAGCTCAAACATAAAAAATAAGTACAATGACAAGTTCGTTAAGCATATGACTGTAGAAATTACATAATTTTCTCATACATACGCTTCAATGAACGTTATTAAGTTGAATAATTCGTTCACTTTTCTAACACACTTTATCTCCACGAGAGCCAATTTACTTCTCGTTCCAACTTTCAAAACTTTATTTCTACCGAAAACTTTTCTGTTTTCGTATCACAATTTCAGTGTTTACAGGTTAATAGTTTCACGATTGCCGGCTGTCATCGTGGCCAACTTGACAGTTTGCGTTTGTTCTGCAATACCACCACCGTTTTAAGTGGTTCAATTAATTTGCATTTTTCTGCTGATGTTTATTCAATGTAAATTGACTGTTGTAATGACATTTTATTTCAACAAAGTAATGTTAGTCGTGAACATTTTGTCGATTTCACCGACTTTTCATGAAATTGTACAAATTTTTGTTCAACTTTCAGAACTAAACCCAAGACTGCATTGCATACAAAGTTTCATTCCAAAGTATTATAAACTATACTTCACACACTTTCGCGGAATATTTTCATAAATTCATGAAATTATTCCGCAGAATCACTGTACTTGATATTTTTAACAGTTCTGAATTTAACAAGTGAATAAGTTTTAAATATTGTTGGCAGAAAATCTTCAACGGAATTGTAAGAACAATTCATTCAAACACACAAAATAATTTTAATTCCCAAACATTTTACGAATGTTTATTAAACTTCAATGAAAAGAGAAGCGGAAGTAAAACAGATGTCTACATCCAAGAGAGAGAGAAAAAAATAATTAATTTTTTGTCACTGAGGTTTAGTCGAGACAAGTTTAGTAACAAAAAAAAGTGGTTTTCTGGGGAGGGAAAAATTAAAAAAAAAAACGATTTAAGTTCGCGAGAGTGGTGTTCACGCGCAGTGGCCGAGTTGTTTCCTTTGACAAAGTTGGGGTACTTTGCGATTAGATAGAAGGCAACACTGGTATGTTGGGAAAAGTAACATGAGTGACAAAGGGAGCAAAATGTGAGGTCGAGTCTCAACTGCGGTCAGTCTAGACCTGGAAAACGCACGTCCGTGAATCTCGGACTTTGGGACAGCTGGTTAACGTGGGCGTCGTTCTCTACCTGGTCGTAATGTCGCTATGAAACACAAAAACACACACACGGAACAAAGACGTCGTAAGCCCAGGAAACATATCAACGACGGGATCATAACGCGTTACGAGGGCTTTTGCTCGGCCAGGGCTCTGGTCGAAGTGGACGTGCAGTTTTAATGGTGTCGTGAAAAGCAGACCAACAAACGTGCGCGAACGAGCGGAGTGAGCTCGCGCGCGCCACAATTTCCTCGGGCTAGACATTATAATTTCAGCTTTTTATTTCTCGCGTGTTAAACGAGCATATGCAACAGCCTGCGTCGGCGCAATTTTTTTCATCAAGCTCGCTTCGTTGCTACCGCTATTTTATGGACGCCGCGTTATTTCAAATGTCATCAACGAGCTGCCAACTCGTGAATTATAATTACGCTCTTGCGCTCAATAGGACGCGCTCTGCTGCCATTTTTGTTTACCTTAGCATTCGTTATGGAATGCTTCATTTTCAGCCGAGTGTCGAGTCAAGGCATGCTGCCTTCTACGTGATTACGACAATTTGCGGTCAAGTGGATTCTATTCTCCACGAAGAAAGTAAAAGAAAATGAGCAGAAAAAGCAATTACAAATCAATTTAGACGTTTAATATTGTGTTGTACAAGTTTTTGATCGCATTTGAAAATGAATTAAAATTTTGAATGCAAAAGTTTTTTTTTAACACTTGTTGAGTATACAATAAATTTATTCTTACTATTTTCTATATAACATCTTCAAAAAACATATATAACAGTACTTTTTCAATAGTTCCAAAATCGTATAATAGTCAAGTGGCTTTTTGATTGAAGAGGTTTTAATCGAAACTTTATTTTTGGAGAGTAAATAAACATAAAAGAATTTTTTTTTCTTATAAAAATGAAATTTAAGCATATAATAGTTTCGTGATTCGGTATATTTGATAAAGAATAAAACACTTTTGCGTGTTGATAACCGTTGATAAGCTCGTTGTTTGCACTAATGGCAAAATCCTAAGTTGATCATTTTCAAACATAATAACATCCTTTGTAATGATATTGAGTAATACTCTGTTTTCAATTACACGGCTATAGTTAACATTACAGTTGAACCCTAATATACAGAAACCAACATGAATAAGATGGAATAAAAGATAAAGTGAATATCTGTGTGTATTGATCTTAATGAGAATCTACCTTAACATGGTGTTGATTTTTGGAGATTTACTTTCTTATGTTTGTTCAGCAAATTGACTGTATAAGTTTCGTTTAAGAATTTAATACTTTAAGTCAAATCATCAGAACTTTTCCGTTTTACATAATATTTGTAATCCGATTTGTTATTAAACAAGATAACTTAATTCGGAAATCCAAGATATGAATACGATAAATAATTAATATTTTTGCATAACACGCAACTGCAAGCTCCACAGGGACGCTATTTTACCCATTAGAATGAAACTTTGATGTATGTTTCGTGAATAAAACTTTTAATTCTGACAAATCTCTGTCAAGTAATGTTCTTTTCCTGCGCGCTTATCTCATTTTACATCCATGCAAGAACACAATTGCACAATGTAGATCTAGCACGTCTCAGTTGATCAAGAGATTTGTGCGAGTGTTATCAAACACGAATCCGAATCCATTACATAGGCATGAGTGATTTTTCATCGCCTCGTCATTGTGTATACGTGTGTATATACCGTGCACAAAAGCGCGTGCTTCAAGACTGTTTTCAAGCCATCTGCTATAACGGCGAAGTAGGTGAGGGTCGAATAATTGGCAGCGAAACTTCACAACTGCAGCTTTTTTGCGGAAATTAGAGCTTGCTCGTCAATGCAAAAGGTTTTGCTGGAATTAGAAGTTTTAAGCGGTAGCAATACCTCGTGTGAGAAAAAAGTATGTGTGTGTGAGAGAGAAAGGGAGGATGAGAGAGAGAGAGAAAAACGATGCTGTCGGACACGTCAGGTTTTTTTAATTAAAAAGAAATGACGTACGAAAATCGGGTCAAAGCACTTTGACTGCAGCGACAAACTCGTTGGCTCTTGGTTATCTGCTCTGTCTTACATGCGTGTAAACTTTGATCCCCACCGACTCAATTAAATATTAAAAAATAAAAGCTGAAAAAAGTTCATTGATTCAAAGAACGTATATGGGGGATGGCGTTGTATGCATGTTTGCGAGTATTAAAGTATCAGTAGTGTACGAACTTGTTCTATCTATTACTACTATTACTAGTAATAATAATAATTACCTTTGGCAGAACTTGTTACAAAACTAAAATTACAGTATGAACACTGCATACAAACAGCAAATGTAACTCATATCTTTTGTTTTAGTAAAAGTACTATGCACTTTGAGTGCATATATTTATTTTGATTATACACCTCATTTATACAATTGATTTTATAAACATTCAACAAAGTGTTACTTCAAAAAGATAGAAAAAATATTGCAACCTTTAATTTCATTCAATTTTAAAGATAAAACATATAACATGTTTTTTTGAATTATATGCAAATTTTGTGTATTTATTTATCACGGTAGTTTTCTATTTGAAATACATCAACTATACAATATATAAAATTCTCATTCACTGATATTTTATGACTTGTATTATTTTTATGACATTTCATTATACGTTCAGAAATTGTAATATTATACTTTTCATCAGTAAAAGCTTTGCAAAATAAATTAAATTAAATGGAACCTAATGAAATTTAATGAACGACAATAACAGGTCGACTGTCGTCGCATTATTTTCGCTCGATTGTTTTTTTTTTCTTCAACTTTTCTGTCTCTCATGTAGACGTACTATTTATAGATAAAGTCAACACCACTATCGCGGTACATTTGTCTAAGATTTCTGTGCTTTGCTCAGAGTTTCGCCACTTTTATCAAGATGGCTCGAACGCGCTCAATTTGTTCAGGATCGTCGAAATACATGACCGCGAATACTGCCACCGCAATGTCGACTTTTACAGCGGAAGTTAGACGAGAGAAAAGAAAGAGAGAAAGAGAAAAGAAGACAGATAAAGAAGGATAGAAAAAAATCAAGCAGATAAAAGTAAGGCACTCGGCTGGCTCGCTTGCGCGCATACGAGCGCACACGTATATTCACTTACACCGTGTGTTGCCATCGATAGATAACTCTCCCCTATCCATTCTCTATCTAACTTTCGTATTTTCTCTTAAAACTTCTTAATACCGGGGTAGAGACGTCGGTTTGGGGAAAGCGAGTGTAGCAGAAAAGAGTAAACTTTCTTACCGTCGTTCTTCACAGATTGACGGTCAACGCGACGCAAACACGCGCAACTAGGTACACAGATGTCTGTAAACTCAACTAACAAATATATGCATCTGCTGAGTCGTTCAGAATTACAAGCCAATTTTTTGAAACAATATTGGACTTAGACCTTTTATAGAAACTATTTAGAAAAAAATGGTTCATATATGGATTTTAATTAAATAATTGGAAGTATAAATCGAATATTTAGAAATATTCGATAACATACTATATGAGTATAAAAATAGTTATTTAAACTTTATAATTATAGTTGGCTTAAACAAACAAAAATATAAAATTAAATAGGTGAAGTTGAATGCGTGCAAAAGTTACTGAGTTATACTAATTAGGGGATGTGTCGATGTTTTCGACTGAAAATTCCCTCTAGAAGCTTTAAAGTTTCATAGAAATTAGAATTTCGTAACACTTTTGACGGTCATTATATTTTCGGCACTTTATTAAATTAATTGAAAAATCGCTGACCTGAAATCAGAATTCATGAATTTAAATTTTAAAGACTAATTCTCAAGCAATTTCTAATTAATTACATAATAGTATATTCATATAACAACATACAAATTTGAGTGCACGAAAATTAAATATTTAGGGTATAACAAGCTGAGTTTAGAGTTTTGCTGCATAAGGAGTTAATTTCATTTGTTGAAACAAATGTTTTGTGTATTTAACTATATTACATATTACGATAATTAATTATAAACACGTAAATCTACGATGAGAACTCATTAATTCATTCAGCGCAGTAAGTGTAATTTGTATTTGATCACTGTTAAAATCCGGAATTTAAATTATTCAAACCACATTTCAATCGCTATGTTAAAATATCCCGAGATTTCAGTTATTCGAGAGGAATTTTATCTTAGCCATTAAAATCTTGCAAATTCAAATTACCCAAAGCACATTTCATCAAGACTGTCACTTATCATAATCGTGTCCTTCGCATAAAACGCATTTCATAGATATGAATGTAAAATATTGTGCTGCTAGAGAAAAAATGAATTTTAGATCCAGTCCTATGATTCGTTATTCAAGCATATTATACGTTTTTTACTTGCAAACATTTTTTAATTATTAATTTTCTTTTCATAATCAAATTTCATTGTTATTATATATAAATGTGTCTTTTCATCAATTTTATGTGTTATAACTTTTTTTTTAAATTAGTGTTTCACCCATAATATTATAATCTTTCAAACATTAATGTCTAATTCGATTTAAAATTTTTCGTCATATTTTTAATTTCTTTACTGAAAACTAAATAAAATATTGAATCTTTTTTGCGCTACTTACTATTAAATAATATTTTCAATAAAAGCTGAACCCTGTAAAATGGCGAACTAAATTATTAATTCCACTTTAATGGGTTTGTCGAGAGATATTAAGAAACGAACGGGTTAATAGCACGGAACGTGAAAAGTACAGTATAACGTGAGACATATATTAAATGTACGTGCGTAATTTGAGTCTTTCCTGTATCTTTATTATTCAGTGCAAGCAAAATGTTTCTGATCCACGGGCTTTGAGATGAGGGAGTTTTGCGCACGAGCGCCTCGCAAGAGTGACTCAGCGAGTCGCACGAGGACGTGCTAAAGGATGGCCACGTGCTGGACGAGACTGCCATGGAGCCACAGCAGCCGCATGAGCCGCACTGCAACCCCGCAACTCTCATTAATATTCACGGAAGGAGACGCTCGCTTTTTCGCTGCGTTGTGTTACCAGAAAGAGATACGATTCGACCTTTTCCCCCTTGTAAAAAAAACCCTCTCCTCTTGCAGCTTTTTCCCTTTTTTTTCCATAAAATGATTATTACATTTGAAATTCTTTTACAATTGAAAAGTAAGAAAAAAATACTTATTAGTACTTTTCTCTAAATTTTTACAATATTTTTAGATTAAATTTATTTTATTTGTACACTGAAAATCATAGATTTCGAATTTCCACTGTTTTTAATAGCATTATCGAACCGTCAGCAAAATTTCAAATTTTGCTGTCAGAGACAGTAAAAATGATATTATTTATTATATTAAAATGATAAAATGATATTACTTATTTTATTAATATTTCCATTATCTTCATGGAAGAAAACATACAATATAATTTTGTATACTTACGCGCTTAGAAATGTTTAAGTAAATTTTACTATAAATTTGGTAATCTATACTTATAAGAACAGCCTATCAAAAGAATTACATTAGTTTATGGTAAAAATTGAATATTTATTCTAAAATATTGAAATTGTATTGAAGTATTGAAAAATTATTTTCCAACACGCGCATGAAAAGTGGCCTATTTCTCAACTGTTTTCGGTGGGAAAAGTAACCTATTTCCTCCATGCGTGGGAAAAGCATTCACTTGTGGGAAACGTAGTTACTTTTCCCACTCATGAATACTTTTCCTCATGAATATTGCTAAATTTACAGTAAAACTTACTTATAATAGCTGAGCCTGTAATATATGCCATATTGCCGCAATTAATATATAAAAGAAGAAAAGAAAGTCAATGTTTAAAATGCTTAGATGTGCAAAACAGAAGCAAATGGAAAAATGTAAAATGCAGATCATTTGGAGGGGTTTTCTTGTTAAAATACATTCACTTCACATGATTTTTATAACCTCTCCCCCCACCTCCAAAAAAAAGTGCCAAAAAGATAGAAAAAGCGTCAAATTTAAAGTTGTTTACGGAGTTGGATATCCGGAGTTTTGTCGCATCAGAATCAAAAAGACGTTTCAATACCTCGAATTTGAAAAAAATTGGACCATTTTCGATGAAAAATGACCGAGTTATGACCAATTCAAAATTATCACATTCATATGGATTTTCAGTACAATTTCGATTCAATACGATATTGCAAGTATGTTATGAGTATGTTAAAAGTATGATTAGGTATACTATCGACATGTTATAGATACGTTATAGGTATTTTATATAAGTATTTTATCAGTAAGTTGTCGGTATATCCATAGGATACTTATAACATACTCATAACATATGCATAATATATCCATAACATACCTGAAACATACCCGTAATATACCCATACCGTACACATAACATACTTACAGTATACCCATAACTTTTTCAAAAAATAAGAATCAGAATTTTATTGAAAATTATTAAGAAATTGATTCTTTCACTGAAAATAACCCAATTTTTCTCAAATTTAAGGTATTGAAACGTACGTTTTGATTCTGATGCGACAAACATTATTCTAAGCATATCCTAATATCCAACTAATTCCCAACTAATATCCAGCTAATAAATCTAACTAATATCCACCTAATATTCAGCTAATATCCAACTTCGTAAGCAAATTTGACCGCTTTTTTCATTTTTTTGGCAATTTTTTTTTTTTTTTTTTTTTTGAACGGTGGTATTTGGAGAGTAGGTTATGAATATCATCAGAAGTGTATGTATTTTAACCAAAAAAGCATTCCAAACAATCTGCTGTTTATGATTTTATTTGAATATTGCTTCATATATTTTTTTATAGAAAACTCAAAATATATATTTTGTATAAATTCGAAATATATAAAAAATATAAAAATTATGTATAATATATATATAATTTATATATAAATTGTTGAAATATGGCATATACTTATAATATAAAATTATATTTTATTTCTTTATCCGTGAGGTTACTTTTTTTTATAAATTACTGTTTTTTACACTAAAATTTGATGAAATTTTGCCGACACATCCATGATGCTATTGAAAATAATAAATGCTCAGGTTATATGATTTTCAGTGTATAAATAAGCATTATCGTTAAAATATAATTAATTAATTACTAATTGAACGTTAACTGAAGTTAGTGAAATAATAATTAAACTATCAATTAATATTGAATTAATATCTGCTAATAAATGTCAACCTATTTTATGTATAATTATTTATTGTGAACCAATAAACTTCTAATAAATAGATATTTAAGTCATATTTGTATAATTTTACTTGGTTATTCGATGTTTGATGGGGCTGAATGATGATCTTAATATAGTTAGCTTTACTGTAATTGGTTTAGTCAACAAAGTAACAAGACAAGATAGCTTGTTTTCACAGGTATCTGCAACATGACCGGTAGCGCACAGGATGTTCCTGCGATAACTTTCTCCCGAAAGTCTAACATGATACGTATTGTTATTATACATACGTGCTATACGTGGCACATGAGGCTATTCATGTTCACGTACAGTCCACTGCTTGACCTCGTGTGTATCGAATACTCGCATAATGCTTACCTGTAACAAATAAAGTTTCATCATAGATAAATTGTTATATTATAGTTGATTTATTAATATTTATATTTGTAAAGAATTAACTTTTTTACAAGTGTAGAAAGTAAAAGACTTAGTTTCATATTTCTTAGTAATTAAAATGAGAAAATTGAGATATAAATCAATAATTCTCCTTAACATTCTTCATAAATAAAATATTGATCAATGAGATAACACAAAAATTATCTTCTCCACGTAAAGAATGCACAACATTTTAATTACTTTTATCTAATCAATAAAAGCGCATCGAGACAAGAGAGCTCGGAGCGATATACTTTATCAGAATAAAATGTACACGAAATTTGCCGAGCCAAACGATGTTTACGGCATAGTAACGGATTTTCTTACGCGGCGTTATTATATGTTAGGGAATACATGCTAAATGAAGTCGGTGTATGTATAAAGGAGCAACCAATATCTGGAACGATGCTGCGACGCGATACTCCTTATCTATTCCTTTAATATGAAAGGATGGGTAAATTCTGTCTCGTCTATGTGTCGTGCCGCGTCGACCAACTTTTAATCAGAATCGACGAGAATGGCGGGAACTTTACGCTCTATATCCATCATAGAAACGCCGAAGATGTAGTAAAACGCTGTTTTAACCTAGTTTAAAATTTGCGAATATTTCAACTCAACGAGAGCAACTGTGGTTTGAAACTTTACAAAGATTTTGCAGTAGCCGACAATGGTCTGCAGTTATTTTTTATTGTTCTCATCATTTTAAGTTTTCATTATGTGTTATGTGCCAATCAAAATGCACGCTCACTCTTTTATTTCAGACAAAACAATTGTATGTATTAAATTTTTAATACATTTAAGAGAGAGTTAACAGGGCCAACTTTTATTTTGCGGTCACCACTTTATTATTTATTGCCACGTATTTTTTTTTTTCTCTTTTTTTCGCTTGTTTGTTCGCGTGAGGTGAAATTTAATATGCCACTAACAATGCTAGTACTCATTAATAAAATTTAACGTTATGCAAACCAATCAAATGAAATTTCACAAGTTTCACTTGACTTGTTATACAAAGTCGCAAAAAATGTTTCATATTTTCACATTTCGTTAGTTATTACAAGTTTAATTGTGTAATATGTTAGTTTTTTTATGTATGTATGAAGATTTATTACTTGCAACTGCGCTATGCAAAAATTATAAACAAATTAATTTTTATCATAAAAATATAAAATCACTGTTAATAGCAAACACAAATTATACTATTAATAATGCATTTAAAAGTTATAACAAAAAGGAAATAACTATTTCTTCAACAAGTTATAATCATAGATATAACTTCAACCAGTTTGTTGGAAAATACGTTTTGTCGCAAGTATCAGCCGGTAGATATGAATATTTATTTGCGTATAGCGTTGTCGTCGGTGTATCTGTACACTATAATGTGCAATTAAACAAGGGATCGAATGAAGCGCTGCTGCGATCGCAAATGGGTTGTGGACAAGAGAGAGATAGAGAGAAAGAGAGGAAAGGCGTTAAATGTTAATATAAAAGTATGTAACAGGTTCCCTTGGAAAATCGAATGTAGCTACTTCATACGGATGATAAATATTACTTTTAACGATCTATTTTTTGATTAAAAATGAAATTAAAAATACGCTCATCGCTTCATAAATTCGAGCATTCAGAAAAAGTAATGCGTTTTGGATGAAAGTACATATATATTCAAGTTAAAATATACATGTTTTTTAGATAAAACTAAAAACTAAAATGGGTAACTAAAATAAGTTCAGCGTATAAACTTAATATTTCAAAAGGCTATATCTAAATTCATAAATATGTAATAGTCATTATAAATATAAGGAATATATCCTATTTTAAACTTAATTACATTGTATCTTTGAAAATATTAATGAGATGTAGTGTAAACGTTACATATAAATAGAAGAAAATGAAATAGGTACACAAATAGTTGCTTGGTTTAACAGAACTAGTTGCTCAAACGAGGAAAGCAACGAACAAACAACGCGCGATGCCGGAGCGTCGGAGATACGTCGAGACACGTTACGTTGTAAATGAACATCGAGCGGGAAGCTGTGCCTTGCACGCAGTGCGTCGACCATCGAAACATGCCTGTTGACGAATGAGCCGCCAAACGGAGTCGTGGTCTATTCAGCCAGCTTGCACATAGGCTAATCGATCAACTTGTCATAATGCGCTAAACTGTTCGCTGTGACTTGCATCCTATCACTAGATTATATTATGTATTCTGAATCCGATGAGTAATTGAATTAAGTTAGTATTCGATCAAAAATATTTTACTTTTCTTCAAATTCGTTAGAGTAAAAATAAAACATGTTTTGTGTAAGCAAGTATTTTGTGAATTATACAAAAATCTCTAACATTTAAGCTTCGCGTAATCTAAAACGCGACCCAATTCCGCGCGTAAAGTTATATGAAAATAGCATCTGGTAGGTCATTTTTCCCACGGTTTTGTGCGCTGCATGTTAAATTGGACTTTGGAAACAATCTGAGATCGTTTATTTGATTAGCTGGACACGCTGCTAGCAATGTTATATAAGCCTGGCCACTAGAGAATCGTGTACCGGTATTTATTTTAAAAATGAAGAATAACAAGTTTATTTACTTAGAAAAGAAATTGCATTGTTGTTCCGCTCCGTATAAGTACATTATTACATCGTTAAAACTATTATCAGTATATGTGATCTTAGAGATACATGAAAAACGATAGACGATGAATGGTAGATAATAAGTGTTAAACGGTAGATGAAAAATGCTGAATTCAGTAGATAGGTAGATGATAGGTGGTAGATTGCAAATAATAGATTATAGATGGCAGGCGATAGATTATAGATGATAGATAGTAGATAACTAATGGTTAATATTTTATGATGCATGACAGATGGTATAATATAGATATTAAGGAATAGTTGCAGATGATAGATGAAAAATAAACAAGATTCATAGAAAATAAGAATTAAAATTCAAATTTGAAATTTAATTTAAAACAAGCAAATTTATTTTCTGGAAAGTTAAAGTAATCTCTACAATGTAGGCAAAGACGGGAGTCGACTAGAAAAACCCAAACAAAAAAAACGTGAACAAAAACAACCCAAACCAAAAAAACCCAAAAAAATAAAAACCCAAACTAAAAAAACCCAATACAAAAAAAACCCAAAACCAACAAATTATTTATTTAAGTGTTAATTGTCATGACTTTTCTGACATTATTTTTATTACATTATTTATTCATTGTTCATTCTTAAATTATTGATTCTTTATATTATTCACGTGTTTATTTCATTATTTATTCGTCATATGTGTACTTTAGCAATTATAATGAATTAGCGATAGATTGTTAGTTTTGTTAGTTTTGTTAATTGTTAATAATGATAAATCAATGATAAAAATACAAAGCAAATAAATAATTGTTCCTTTTTTATTGGGTTTTTTGGGTTGGGTTTTTTTGGTTTGGGTTTTTTTGTATTGGGTTGTTTTTGTATGGGTTTTTTTAGTATGAACCCGGCAAAGACATTAGTTACTAATTTAGTAAACTAATTTAGACACTCTATTGCATTATCTATTTTTCTTAACTTATCATTTGATAAATTAATAAAACACTAAATTAGTAAATCTTTACTGCAACAAATTTCAATTGAATTAAAAAAAAGAAAAAATATATTTCTTGTTTAACTTAATGACATGATAAATATAAATTTTTGATTGACTAACAAACATTTTTTGGAAGCTCGTACTAATCAAAATTTAAAAAGTTTTCAATTCGTAATTGCAGTGTTCAAAATGCCACGCAAACATCGAAATTCGCGATAAACTCGACCGACTGATCGCAAATTTGCATGGTCAATTTATTTCGCCGCGAGGATGAATAAATTCGATCGCAAAATAGATAATTCGCGCAAAGAACTATAATGCGCTCGAATCGCGCTTGTTACAGCCCTGATTTGAAATCATCGCAAATCGAGGGTCTGCGCACTGCAAGAGAGGGAGAGAAAACGAGACAGATAGCTATTGCGAGAAATAAATGAGAAGAATTTTGGCTGACTCGCAGATCGTTTAAACTGATTGAAAATTGATAATTGATTTTTAAATTAGCAATGGAAAAATTTTGCAATTACTCTTAATAGAAAGGGTCGAATCGTTGCAGTGTATACTTCAATTTTCTTTTAATGAACACGACTTCAACATTATATTTCTGTATCTCTGCGGAACCAACTGCAATGACATGAATGTAATAGATATTGATGTTTATTTACATTCTAATTTTTGTACTAATTTTTTTTTTATTTTAAATTGAAAAAAAGTGTACTTATAGCTTAAATATTTAAGGCTTTAAAAAATATTTGTTTAATCACTTAAAATCACTCTTGTACTACAAACACATTGTAGTACAATGAAAATTATTTCATTGTACTACACTTGTATTAACACAAGTATTATTTCAGAAAAAATCTAATTTAAATAAATCATTCATTGAAATACAAATAATTATTGTTTGAAAAGACATTTAAATATTTCCGCATTGATTATATAAATAATACTAAATCAGTTTAAAAAGTACTTGTGTTCTTGGTTGCTAATTAAACGTTATTTATTGAAAATTGTACACGCAATGCAATTTATGTTCATTCTTGACACGATTAAAAATGGTTGTAGGACAGCATTCTGTGGCTAAGAAAGGCTGATATGCGTATCGCTAAAGAAATACCGAGCTTTGAACTTGCAACAGAGAGAATAACTCAACGCGCTACGAAGCGGCGTATTTTTCTTCACTAACTGCTATTTCGTGTTTTATTCATCTCTTTTTTCCCGTATTTCATCCTGGTTCCCCTATACAAGGGGCTGGACTGTCGGAGCGGTGCATTACCGTAGGCGGTATCCGGTTCTGCCGGAACTACGAGTCCCACGGAAACCTGCCGAATAAATAAACTTGAAGAATTACCCTGTAAGGAAAACTTACGCAAATATTACCGCGATCAGAGAATATACTTATTTTGCAAAAAATCACGCTTACTGACATAATCTGATTCTGCGATTTTTGAATTTAAGTCAATGTGTTTGTGATTTCATTAGTTGCGAAAGAAGCTCAATACATTAACTGAATGAATGAAACGGTTTTTCTGTTTTGTTGTGTTAAATTCACCGAGAAAAAAATTTCTTTAACTCAACAATTTGTAAACCTAGACTGTTAGTTCCATTGAACCAATATAACAACATTTTTAATTCAAGCATATTTCATATTAAGGGGAAGTTCAACTGAAATTTCAACTATTGATAGATCTGATGAAATCTAATCAAATTCTAGTACCTGATATTTTTTATTCGTAGAATCGAACTGTAGTATTAAAAAGTTAAAAGTAAATAATTTTTGAACATTCAAGGTTCATAAATTTCAGTCCAAAAATTTCCAAATATAATTTGAAATTTTTACTTTTGATCATAAAAATATTCTGTATTGATATTATTATACTATTTTTCTGTTTTTGAGTATTTCTGATTTAATGAAAAAGGATTATACACATAAGTGAAACACATTGAAGTAAAAAAATTACGTTACAATTTCAAATTTAAAAAATAAATGTTGACGTTCAATTTAAATAATTATAAGTATCATCAAATGATGGATAAAAAAGTATATATTCATGTAAATCAATGTGTAAATCAAATTTTATGTGTTAAAATAAATTTACTTAGTTAAAAGTGGAATTTCCAAATGACATTGACCGATTTTCGACTGAATTTGATAAAACTTCACCTTTGAAAAATTAATTACTTCTGCAGTTTTTGATGATATTGGGCGGTATGTTTTTTAGTAGTCTTGGAGGTCAGTCTGAGCAATCCCTCATATTGATTTTGCGAAATTCCTCGATTTTCCCGTAGAACCATACCTAACTTATTCTACCAGCAAAAATACCAAAATTTGATTAGATTTCATCAGATCTAACATATAGATGAAATTTTAGTTGCAGTTAATTGCAGTCTGCAGATATAGAAATACACATTGTTAAACCAAAAAGAAAACATATTTGAAATAATAATTTAGCACAATAAGTCTAATTTGAATTGAAACAATATACTGCTTAGAATAGAATGCAGTTTACATTACCATAAATTTATTCCGGAACAACGAAACTGCGCATAATGTGTGCGCGCTGTAACTAACCTAATTCGTTAATAATCGATCACATATCGATAACGTTACGGGAGCGTCATTTTAGAAAGATCTTGTTAAATTTTGATTTTTTAAAGTTTATATTTCAAGAAATATGGATGCTCATTTGAAAGTTAAATTAAGAGAATTTGGTTTGGAACTATTATATAACATAATCTGTGCAAATGTGTCACGCGCATTATTGATCATTGCAGATCTGCGGTCTTATATTGATAAACATAATAGGTTCATTTACAATAAACACTATTGTGATCCACAATATAACAAATGGTCACCCTTATTGTATCAATCTTTTGGAGGCAATCATCATGACATAATTAATCCAATGAAATGTGGTTAATATTCAGTTGTCAACATTGGTTTAAAATTAAATATTATTGGTTTAAAGGGATTTTCGCCCTGTGAAGTATACTATAAAAAATTACCATTTTTTTATATCTAAAGAATTTTTTTTACTTATTTCAGCATATATTCGCTCCAAACATATTTTCAAACAATGTCAAGATTGAACACTCTATATATGGTTCTTCTTGAATTGAGGTAGAAGTTTCAAAAAATTTAATATAAAACTTGAAAATGTTTAAGATTTAAACGAAAAATCTTTAATATAACCGTAAAATTAGTCGTCCGTTATATTTTATAATGCAGATGTATGTGACTTGAATTTTATTACGAGATATTAAAAAAGTAATTTCATAAATATTATGTAATATATTTTTATACACGTTTTCACTTAATTACACGTAACACTTCCTATTTCTCAATTTAATGTCCGCGTACAATGTTAAAAACGTAACATCATAAACATTTAACATTAAACTCTAAGTGATGAAATGCACTTTAATATAAAATATAATCTAAGATTTAATGTAGATTTAATTTTACGTTAAAGATTTTATTGAATAGAACTGAATGGTAAATAAATCCTTCATAAATAAAGTTATGAAATGTTAAGATTAAAATTTAACGAGAAAATAATACGTAGCATTTTAAGAAAAACCATCGGAATGAAATTCGTGGATTTGAACAAAATCCTGGGAAAAATACAATCAAAACAACCAAGTAAAATAATGTCAAATTACTATGTATCCCTGTGACTTTGTGTAATTATTTTAGATTTCAATTAACTCGTTTCAAAACGATTTTCTTGAAGTCAAGTCCGTGTAAGAGCAGTCTTTGAACAAAAACATTGAATAATCGTGAAGTAAAATAATTAAAGTTTGTTTAATTCGGGAAAAGCCGCTCGCAAGATAATGAAAAAGTTAAGCATTTTTTATGTTAGGTCAAAATTCGAAACGACGCTGCTAATTTAAGACTAAGGGGTATTTCAGTTGAAAATTTCACCCGGCAGCCAGTCGACTCATTTACATTCTGTCCACACTGGATAATGAAACCGGGAGAAAAACCGGCGGCGGTCTAATGGGAATCAGCCGGCGAATAATAAAACTGCTTAGCATTCTTCACCACGAAGGGCTGAGGTGAAATAATTAAAAGGTAGAGAATATCGAAAATTATCAACGATTCCCTGTCTAATTCCGTCAGACGTGTTATCTCACGCGTTAAATTGATATTCAATGTATGGACTTTGCGTGTTAGCCGACAGTTGATAGCAAGTTATCGGCCAACAACAAAAATTATGTACATGCCATAGGCATCAATTACAAAATTTAATTAAAAAATTATCTACACTCTAATAGTCAAATTAACGTTAACTGAATTAATACTTTATTACACTAAGTCGCGCTGAAATCATAGCTTACAAGCACGCGATTCCTATCATTATCCTTATTAACTTTTTCTTCGCAAAGTAGATTCTCGCTCGATGAAATTGTAATTTTTATTGCACAAATTTTGTGCTCAATAAGGAACGTACTCGATTAAGATGTCATTAGTTGAATATATTTAAAAGTACAATTATGTAAAATTCACTTTAAACCGTACCGTTATTAAATTTTTGTAATTCAATGTTATTCAAATATAATTGATTATAATCCATTCGAAGCACTTACAAATTTAAAATAGAATTTAAAAGTATTTTTCTACTATCTGTATGTAAATAGTATTACAAATAAATTTAATTCAACTTCATTAAGTAATAGTGTTAATTTTGGTAGACAAATGCATATAGTTTTAAGGAAATCCATGATTTAAAATGAGAAAGTAATATTTATATATAAACAATATATAAATAATTAATCAATTAAAGTACGCGTTTCGGGAAGTTATTCAAAGACAATCACAACGTTTGCTTTCAAGTTCCGGTATCCAATAATGTACAAGTTAAGGACATGGTAGGTTAATTTAAGTCAGAATTGTCTAACTGATCGCAAATAGGATTAAAGTCAAGTCTGTTCGATTTGATTAAAATGCTCATCGACGTGCAACGAGACTAGTGCAAATGTCTTAAGCCAGGTTGCTTCGGTAAACCGCTCGTATATTTACCTTGAAGAAGTAAGGAAGAAAGATTGCGCGGAGACGAGCTTGATTTTGTCGGAGAAAAATCGTACACGCGCAACTACCGTGCGCGTTTTCTTTTTTGCACCCGATTTACAACGAATCAGTGGTGTTTAACGTTGCACCTTGGGGCGATTTTTCAACCGATTGGCTTCGTCGAATCGGTAGCTCCGGGTGCCGCCAATTTTATTACGTTTTCTGCAATTGGGTCTATATTAAATTTAGAGAATTCTCGTGGGATTCCTTTCCCGATTCTTATATATCGTTTTAGCGCCGAATCCTCTCACTGCCACCTCTTCCTCTTTTTTTTTTTTATTCTTTTTTTTGGTCTCCCTTTCCCTCTTGATCTACGTTTGCCTTCTCGTTGCTCTGTACCGACCGCGTTTTTCGGCTATCCCCCAACGAATAAACCCTCTCTTAAATTGCCACTTTGATCATCCGCACGTACGCACGACTTATTTTATCGCCGTCGTTTTGACGTAATGTCACTTCCATGAAATGGAGCATTTTGGTCAAGAAGACTTTAATTAAAGTACACTGTTGAAATGAACAATTTTACTTCATTTTCAAAATGATATTCTTTAGAGTAAAAAGTATGAAAAGCATCACACAATGTACGTTTGATATACTTTTTTCAACATAAAAGCTGACAGTTTGTATTAAAAAGATATCATATTGTGTATAAATTTAATTTCCGGTAAAAAATACTCGTAAAACTTGTTTAACTATACGAAAATATGTATTTATAGGATTTCTAAATCATATTCCATTTCCATAATATTAAATAAAAAAGTATAAAAGTTTGCTAATGATTTTAAATTTACATTAAAAAATCGTTAAGTATTGAATTATATATACATTAGCTAACTAATTTTATATAAAAATTTGTTCTACAATTTGTTTACAAAAGTAACGGTCAGTTTTATAACAATAATACAAAATAATTGGACAAGTAAATTTTGCTTTGTTACTATAACCAAATTAAACTAAAAATAAAAGTTAAAATAAAATCTCAAACATACAAATATCCAAAAGTATGCGTAATAAAACGTGCACAATTTTATTTTTACATTTACTTTTATTCGAATATAGAGGTATATGTACATTATTACTTTTGTATTTAAGGTTACGACACTGTATACAAGTGTGAATGAGTATATGTAATTCGCGCTTTATATACTTCAATACCGTATGGAACGCTTGTTCCATTTACGCTTCTTGTTTTGTTCTAGAACAAACTTCACTTGAAGTTACAGTTTTGTTTCATTGTGAAAACTGATCTTTACTTGTTTTATCATTTTACCTTCAATTTCCAATGAAACTGTGTTATGCGTTAAATAGAATTTCGTACTGTTTACCATCTCAAATGACCTAATATACAAAAAAAAATTAAAACTCATCACATTTTTAAATTTAGTGATGCAACTATAATGGAACATTAATTTATTGAATTGTATTATGCAACATATTTATTTATACATACATATACATATTCTATAAATATATTCTAATATTTTTTGAATATATATGTTCTCTATTATAATTTTTTGTATGAAGAGTATCGTTTATCTTACTTTTGCATTTCGGTTTTAAAAAGAATCTCGGTAACAATCATATTTTCATCATCTAAAAGACCCCAAAAATCTAATTCCAAATACGTCGAATAATCAGGAAGATCCAATTGCATTCCATAACTGAGCGGACAAAAAGTTATAATTATGATCGAACGAAACATCGTCATTATCTCGACGTAACAAACTTTTCGATAATAAAAGTTTTGGAAAAAAAAGTTCGTACTGAAATGAAGAAAGGAGAGAAAAATTTGCAGCTGTCGATAAAGAACGTTTGATGTAGCCGAACGACGAGCGCAATCAATACTTATTTATAAACTGATTTCCTCTTTAAAAATTCGTGGATCAATAACCATAGTTAGCGATTAACTGGAAACTGAGTAGTCTTCCGACCTCGCGGATCACAAAAAGTGCATTGTTAAAGCCGTCACGTTGTAATCTCCAATATCCAATTGATTTTAAATCTGGTACGCTTCCGCGTCCAGGGAGAAATAACGCGCCCTTCTTTCAGATAGCTCAGTTGAGTTGAATCCTCAATTAAAACTTTTTTCCAGTTGGGAAATAACAACCATGGCGGAGAGGTCGTTGCATGTCGAATGCGAAGAAAGGATCAGACGGCGAGATTTCGCCTTTCTCTTTTCTTACCAAAGTAAATGTAACTTGTGTAGTGACCGACCAGCTCAGAAATTAATCCATTAAATTGTGTTATTATGTACTTTCCTTGAATGCTAAATTTATCATTCTGACTGTTACTGCTGTATAATTATGCAATATCGAGAAGTTTTGTTCAGAAAAGACTAAACTTTACTTTTCCGGACAAATTAAATTGTTAAACATTTGTTTTTTTGTTTTTTTCGGAAATTTCATTTTATTTTAATAATCGTATATTTATTTCAAACATTGAAATTCATACATTTATTTACTTGCAAAATAAATACAAAAAAATAATTTCTTTATTTAACATTATGAAATAATTAACACGTTTGTGATTCTCATCAATAATTCAAGTTAGTTATACATGCTAGGAAAATGTGACAGCTGCTTTAGATAGTAGATAGTAAATGATAATATGATATATTGTAAATGATAAATGATATATAGTAAGTGATACTTGATATTACAGATAATAAACAATATACAACAATAATAAAAATAAATAAATAAAATTATTTATCATTCACAGTATTTATTATTTTATCTGTGTAATTTCAATGAAGAAATAAAACGTTTATAATAAAAGATATAATATAAAAAAAATCTTATATGCCAAATATTTCTTGCAGCAATGTTCGTCCGAGTAATCAAAATGACAGAAGAAAAATTGACAATACGGTTACCTTTGGACTGTTCTGCAAAAGAAAGATGGGTATGGTATTTAAATAAAAGTCCAACTTTGAAATTCGACGACGTAATAGCTGAATACTTTCGCGGAACAAAAGGAAAGAAATAATGACAAGCATGTTGCTTCTTTTCGTAGTTGCGGCTGGTTTCGATGTGGAGAACTATTAGAATGTATTATGCATGCGAAATGGCGCGGTTTCCTCGAAATCACTGATGCCGCACGGCTCCCGGATGAAGGAGTTTTGCGGTGACGACGTGGAAGTCTGCCAACCTTTGGTGGGCGGTCTTTTAGCGGCCGGCGCTTCATTTCAATGGCATATAAAATATTGAAGAAATTATGTCGCCCGAAAAGATCCACGACGATTTCAATAATTATAAGCTTGCGTTGTCAACGTTCCTTGTCTGAAATAATACGATTTGAACACTTTCAACATTCTATTAAACGATTAAATTTGCGGGAAAAATATTAAAAAAGAAATCTTTTTAATGCAAAATATCAACATGGTTTATTATATTTTATGTGTATGTGTATATATATGTGTAAAGACATAAAAAATGGAATTAACGTAATACGTAAAATTCTCAACAACATCACGAAGTGCTATCAAGTCCAATCGCGTCCAGTTACGATGATTGTATTGGTGTTCATGACAGTTAACCTATCCCGTATATAGTCCGATCTAAAGTGCACGAGTCGCTTTCCGTTAAGTACCTATTGCAAGAAAAGGGATTCTCCTTCTTAGCGAGCGTATATAGTTGGCTATTCGTTTCGCTTTAAGCCCAGGCAGCCGTTCCTCGATCCCCTTGAGGCGGAAAATGATCCTCGATAACTAGAAGCTCCACGAGACTGAGACGTCGCTTATAGGTAAGCCGCGTTAAATCGCGACGTCGCCATGTAACTTCGTCCAAGACGTTCACAGCAGTGCGGGATTCACTTACGTCCAGACGATAAACGAAAATTCGAATATATTTAAAACACTATGTGAAATTACTGCAATTTATTGTATAAAATAAATTGAGCTTAACGAGATTTATTGCAAAAATAAAAGAAATAAAATTAGTTATAAGATATTATAATTACAATATATTACAATTGATATATTTTTGTTTTGACGAGAAATTTAATGGAGTAAAGTGGTATTTATTAAAGTTTTATGTGAATGTCATTTTATTCTCGAAGAAAATGATTACTATTCCCGCCAAGACATATCGACGATACCGGCTGAACGAATCAGGAATTAAACGCAACTCACGTTCTTGTACTCTACCTTTTGCCTTTTCCACGCTCCTTATCTTTTTACCCAACCACTTGCAATGTCCAACGGATTCGTTAATAATTTGATTCGACTTGTTCGCCATAATAGGTTTATGATATTCTATCAATTTCACCTAGAAATGAAGCTTCGGGATGTTATTCCTCTTAATTCAATGTTTCGGAGTACTTCTCTTACGATCTACAGTGTCAATTCATTCCAAAATATCAATCAAATAATTACATATATCAAAAAAATATCAAATCTATATCATCTAATAACGTTACTTAATAATTTAAATTTAATTTAATTTCCACTTTAATATGTATTAAATACAGACATATTAAAGTATTAATATGTATGATTTCGTTTTTTCATCGAAATTTCTTATCTTTTTTCTCTCTGTAAAAAGACCATAAATTTAGACATGATAATATAAAGCAAATCTCATACTGTTGTTTAAAGCACCGAATGTATTCAGTATGTTTACGAATTGCTAAATGCCATCAGTGAGTCAGTGTAGCGTTGCCTTAACGTACGTCGATAAAACTTCTGAAACAAGGTGTTGAAATAGAGCGTCGCAGTTTTGTGAAGATAAACCACCCAGCATTGCATTTGCTAAGGCGTTTTTCACGCAACGCCTACTGTCGACGCTATTTCGTCCGTTGTATCACGCGTCTAGAAGTTTGTTCCGGTGTGCCAGAATACGTTATTTGGTGTTCATGCTTGAGTGGCAAGAAAATCGGCAGGATCATCGTCTTTGCAATGTCTCTTCTGTTTCGATGACAAGGTATACGATGTGGCTCTATGTGGTGGCATGTATACTTATAGACATTCACATACACGCGTAGATTTGTGCTCCCCAAAATGGAAAACACCTTATTCGTATGACCGGAACACATCAAGCGTCGTCGTATACGGGCACTGAATTTGGCATAGCGGCACCGGAAGAGTGGGTAACCGGTAATTGTAGGTTGGCAGGGATTCAATGTAAGAAAATACGCGGTCCCTGTGATGTAGACACAAGAACCATGAGCCACTAGTAGACTGCCATCTACCTTCCGCTTCGCAGTTACCGTCGTTTGGTAGAGGGCCAAGAAAGCCCTAAACCCGCTAGGCTGTCCTTCTCGTCGTCAGTCTTCAGTCCAAACCAGATGGACTGCGATCAACTTCAAGCCTACTACGCTCGTCCACTTGATACTTTACCTACCGCTCTTTCTCTTCGAGTGAGATTCATGAGCTGATTGTTGGCGTCCGTACCAAACACTTGTCTCAAGAATGCCCTTGCTCTTTGACACCTTTTTGAATTCCTCAACCCATTCTTGTATTATCGCTCTTACCCTCCTAAATTCAATTTTCTTTTCAATGATGCCAAAAATTCTTCTACGCTTTTATATAAATGAAATATAAGTGAAATTTTCTTATAATTAATTTTGTTAATTACATTTGTTAAGTAGATAATAAAACAAAAATCACTATTTTTGAATGCTAACATTTAGAAAATCTCTCAGTATAGGCATCAGTAGCATGTTGCTTGATAGTAACGATGACCAGACCTATTTCGCGGTCCAGTGACGCTCGGGAATTCGCCAATTGGATTTTCTCTGTCAGCTCTTGACCCTCGTCCACAACAAAGTTTGCCGTTAGATGATGCAGAAGGTGTCTGTTCAGTTATCGCGTGCACACTGTTAGTCGGAATATCATAGCAGCTATTCACCAAAATTTGCACATTCAAGTCCTTTTTGTTCTGTTCCCTACTGTTATCGAGTCATACACGACTCAAAGCTGTCGAGCCAACTATCTAAAATTGACCGGCAGTTTTAATTAAAAGTATTTCTTCAGCCCATGGCGCACTCCCCACCTTTTGATGTTTAGTTTGGTTGTAGCAAACAAGCAGCCCCGACAAACCATTTTATTACATTTTTACGCTATTTTACTTTATTCGGTTTACGTCAAATTCACCGGACCAAAGCAATTTCATCAATGTTGTGGAAACCTAGCCCCACTGTCTATTGGCTTTGAGTAACTAAGCAATAAATTTGTTTAGTCGTTGTATGACCGATACAAAGTAGCGGCAACATTTTCGCATAAGTGATTTTTTCACATACAATTAGTGTTAAAGGAAACTTTAAGTCTGTATCTGAGAACACTTAAATTTTATGAACGTTCTGCAGATCATTCACTTTTTATGTTAGACGTATAATTATATTGACAACGATAAATCATTCTGTTGTGAACAATAACGACATAGACAATGTAGAAATAAAATCGTTAAAGTGAAACTTTATAGAAAATATAGAAGCCTGGCGTCATCGAGTCATGCGACGAAATTGGGAAAATGATTAACATAAGCATGCTTAAAGCCCTGAAGCAAACCTTTTTTGTAGTATTATTACATGCCTCTTCTAAAGGATGAAATTCCCGTGTGCGTACAATACACCGGCAGCTATGTGTCGTTAACTACTTAGGAATCATGGTAGCTGAATAGAACTTGCATAAAATAGGGGAAATACAAGTTTTGCAGATCATTCTTGACATGACGTGACCGAGATAATTACACTTTAAGAAAAATAGACTTTTACATTTTCTACAAAGCCAAATTTGAAACTAATTATAATAGTATAACTTTGATATATATGCTTAATACCTTATAAGAATTTCAGTAGTATAAACTATAAATAATCCGACATATTCATTAACGACAATACATGTTAGCATACAGAAATCTAAATATGAAGAGCAATATTACAATAAATATTAAATAAAGCTTTGAGCAGATACGAATGTATCGTTTCTGTTTTTTGGTATTAAACCGCGTTCAAGTTCTCTTGAAACCTCGAATTCCCTTCGGTATTTCACTATTTGAATATCTTATCTGCGTTCAGAATCCAAGTTATCGTAAACTTCGTAAACCTCTTCGAATGCGATACGTAAGCCGAATTGTGCTATGAAGATCTGAAGGATCCTTTTCCTATATCATTTTATGGATTGCTTTAATATCAGTTTATGTCTAAACATCCCAACAAAAAGGAAAACAAGCGTTTCAACGAATCAGTTTTAATTCTCAAGCTGATCTGCCCGATTATCGTTGCCGTTAGAATAAACACCACGCTGTTTAATCTGCACAACAAATAACTTCGCTGTCGAGGGAAAAATTTGTTCTTCCTTTGTTTACTGCTTTCAAGTAGGAGAACGAGAGTATTGCTGCAGCTGAGCCGCCAGGCTATTTATAGTATTTGGATTATAGAATAATCCTCACTGGATGCACAGAGAATGGAAGGAGTGCGCGCTGTTTGCCAATATTCTCCTCTTCGTTTCCTCTCGTCCGTTCGCATCCCCTTCCAACGATTTCAAGCTCACTTCCACTTCGAATGCCGATCTCTTTTTCTCTCCCTCTCTCGCTCTCTCATCTGTCCTTCTCTCTATTATACAAACATCGAGAATTCTTTGGTTTTGATTTCGATTTTTTAACCTAAAACTTTTCGCATTTGTTGGAACAAACAAATCGAGATACCTCGTGCAAAGTGTATCTTCAAAATTGTCTACAAATAATTGAACTTTGTATGACGACGCACCCCAAGTAAATCATTTCAACAGAGAGTTTTCGTTAAAGTAAAGTAGTTGTAAGTTTGAGATCGCACAACGTAGCAGCGAATTGTAATATGTTGTGCGTCTTGGCTTCGTTGTAGAAGAGTCACCGTCTTTTGAAGTATAGTCAACACACACGTATTCCAAGTATCACTTAATACACGACTACCGGTGCAATCGGCTGAAGGTAAATAAGACAACGACAGGACAAAAGACTACGACTTGTACGAAGGATGGCCCTGCCTCGGGCATCGTCTGCACTGTATCTTCCAAGTTGCCTAAAGGGTCGGAAAAGCCGGCTCTCGAGTAGCATTATTAAATAAATACACTATACCGGGCTGGAAACATATAAAGACAAAAAAATTAACTACTCGTTGAAAAGGCTAAAAATTGATGTTATTACGGCAAATTATGAACAATGTTATATACTTAAAAATTGGAAATATCTATATAAATGATGATACAATATCGTATAATTTTTTGTCTATCATGATTATATATGATTATGATTGTGAAATATTTCTTTGACATAAGCAGATTTAAATGTTGCCGCTATTTCTCATTGAATTAAAAAGAAACGATATAATGCATTTTGTCGATACTATTAAAATAAATTATACATTTATAATAAAGACGATCATTATTTTACTGAATATCGGAACTATTTTGTGGGATCCATTTTTGTACTGTAGAATATATTTCTCAATTTTTTATGACAGTTTTAGGTAGGCTTCATATTCCGCAGAGATAATAATGTCGCATCTCTCATGCACAGCTCCGTATTCCTGCATCTACGTTTCCGACCACTTTTCTTCATATGTATTGTCTCCCTGCGAGAACTCGTTTTGCTTAAAAACGTACGTTCAATAAATTCAGTCGCTTGTTTCAAATGTCTCGAAAGCGTGCGTACTGCGCTACACACGTGCACCTACAAGAATGATTGCTTTTTCTCCAGCTACTTCGGCCCGGCCTATACAATGTTTCTCTTTTGCACTAGTCGATGTTGCTCCTCTCTATTCCAACAGTCTTAAGCATCAGATCGCGCCACTGTTATCGTTATAGCGAGTTCCATTTAAAGTCTGTGAATTGCACTCGAATCGACTTGCGCGATAAAAATAAACCGTATCAAATTGTTGCGATAGTTCACATGTGTTCACTTATAAATAATTCTACACAACGCAGCTTGAAACATTATTCTCTAACATTTCCATTCAATGAATTTCTGAATTTTTCTCTCTTTTTTTCTTGTTTCCTACTTACTCTTTCTCTCTCTTTCGTTTATTTCGTTCGTTTTTTGTTCGCCCTAATAATCGTAATGACTTTCACGGTTACTTCTGCTTCTTAGTCGAAGAAAATAGTCGAGGGCAAACAAGAAAACAAGTTATTGAAAAATAAAAAAAAGTATTAATTGAATTTCAAACATGCGACGATAAAAGTTTTGCAGTTTGCGTAAAAGCTTTAATGAGCAAGTTATAATGTCCTTTCAAGTTTGGAAGTATTACGCTCTGTCATTACTGGTCTTTCGTAAAATTTCGCGAGTCAACATTTTGTTGATTTATGGAATTAATTCAATATGCCGAATGAGTTACGAAATGAAAGAACAAAAAATTATCATTTAAGCTTGAGATGTTCTAAAAACCTAAATATCATTTTAGTTAATTGAAATATGCATTATTTCCTACTCTCTTTTTTTTACAATTTTGTATAAAAATATTGCTTAAGATAATAAATGTTTGAAACTCGAGTCTAAGAAACTCAACTTTTCATGAACTGTTCAAATGAAATACAAAAGTAATATTTATGAACACAATTTTCAAGTTAAAGTTTACCATAAAGCATGAAAATTATCTTCTAACTAATTTGACCTAAATGATTAAGTAAACTTAATAAAGCACGATAATGTTTCATTTGAAAATAACCTAACGAGATCCGTATTTTCACTGTGATTACTACGTTTTGTAAAATAATAAAAATTAATTACGAAATGGAAAGAAACACAGAATTATTTCTTCAGTAATACAGTAGCAAGATCGCAGTTTCGCTGTTTCTTTTGTTCTCTGGTTTTACAGCAGAATAAGTTTTAATTGAAAATAGTTGGAAGCTTCTGAGTTCATTTCTCGGCAGACTTCCCTATGCTGAAACTGTGTCTTGAAGTAAAATCAGTACATTTCCAGACTCGGCAAAGTCGCTTCAGTTTAACCCTCACGAATGATACTTCGACCAACGGTATTAAATTAAGTCCCCCGCGAAATTTAAAAGCTTGAAATGTTAATCGCAGCGGCGTTTTCGAGCGTACCACACAAAAGAATCAACAAAACTCATTAAAATGCATGCGCACATTGGTGAATTAGAAAATCACTTTACATTAAATCAACGTTTCAATTTATATATAGGACAACATTATGTCAAGTTAACAGACTTTCGCATTACGCGCAGTTCTAACTATAATTTTCCTTTCATTCCAAGATACTTTAATACCTAAAACTATGTTATAAGTAGTTCAAAAATATGAATCAAAGCAAAATTATTTAAAATGAAATAAAATGAATTTGAAGGTGGCACTTTGACACTTTATTCATTAATAAATTTTAAAAAATTCTACAGACTTTATATATTTTTAAATAGAAATGGGTGAGCATAAACAAATCCAATCCAAAAAAACCGAAACCAAAAACGTGTATATTCCATCATTATAATACTTTCAAGTAAATACATTAAAATTATTCTCTTCAGTATAAAGTTAAGGAAAATAAAAATTTAATATATATATGTTATATATATTATATGTTATATATATTCAACGTTACATATACAGTATATAACGTCATATCAGCATTGGCAAACGATATCAATGTTCAACATATAAAATACATGTCGAAATGATTATGTTTTATCAACATCAATGCTACATAGAACTTATATTATTCTACCAACATCGGTAAGCAACGGCTGATCAGAGTTACTGATTCACGTCGAAATCCAATACTGAAGCAATGTCAGATCAGTTGTATTGCCAACGTTAATACAACGTTGTCTATACAATCATTTTACTAGAATCGGCAAGTAACGTCAGATTAACGTTGTTAAACGTAACCGATAAACATCATCATGTCGAACGATATCAACCTCCATCAATACTCAAGAAATGTTGGAATGAACAACATCAATTGGACTTTAATGATATTAGAATAATATACCGTATATTGCCAATATTGGAATACTATTTTTTAGCCAATATTCTAATACAACCTTCCACAAACAAACAAATAACAAACATATTTTTATTTGTATGTATTACTAAGTATAACAATTGAACATATTTTCTAAATGAAAACTTCTGCGTATATAACCATATTGCCGCAGTGTATATGTAATTTTGCTTTTTGAATCAAGAAAAAAAATATTGTTATTATTTCAGGTTCTAATTAATATAAATTAAATATAAAAAAAGGTTTTTTCATATAAAGCTTTAATTTTAACATACACTAATATTGGTATACGATGTTGGAACATTGTTGGCATAAAATGTCGAGACGACATTACACTTCAAATATTGTTAAAAATTGGGACTCGCTATTGGGACAAGGTTAATTACCAACATGGAAACAATGATTAACTTAATATCATTGTTTCATCATCACTGATGTCGCTTAATATTATTAAGCGACATCAGTGATAAACGTAACATTCCAAAATGTTTATAGCACCACTTTAATAATAATAAACAACATTGTTACGATTTTGACAACGCTGTGCCAACGTCAAAATCGTTGTTTTTGTCCCGTAGGTTATGAGATTACCATAAGAGGATTCTTCTTAATCCCAGAGGAAGTTTTCAAAGGCGTATATATATTTAAATGATGTGATTTGAGATCATTATCGTTAAGCACCCATAAACCATTAGAAGTGTTTCCATTAAATTGAAAATACATTTCAATTACAAGGAGAGGGAGAGAGAAAATCATAAACTGGTTATATCTTGATTCACATAATTGCAAGCTATGAAAAAGATGACGAGACGGTAATCTTTGATCTAAAAAGGAGTCCATAAACGCGTGATCGATTTTCCTGCGGAAGACTAAATATACGATATGTATATTGCTCCAAGTACGAAGAGTCCGTTATGCGCTGTAAAACGGAATATGTAATTTCACGTCCGCGATGGTAAGTCTGCATGTATAAAAGTAATATCGCAGAATGGCAACGCGAATCCGGATTCACCTCGTGCAAGCGAATAATGTTCCGAGTGCGATACCAATAACAGCGAGTCGCGTTGGATGTCCTATCTACAAAATTCGCTTCATGAGAAAACTCGATAAAGTCCCGTTAATATAATCACGCTCCATATGGTTGATTAAGCCCAAGTTTGGCATCCCTTAGGGGATTGGCTTCATGAGGGCGAAGAAGAAATCGACGAAGGAACGAAGCCCGAAACCAAGTATATATACACACGAAAGAGTTTTGCTCGCAAGTGTCGGTGTAGACGAGGAACGCGCCCGACGATATAGAAAAGGAAAAGAGCAATAGCTAGAAGCTTCCAACCTAGAAAAAGCTCGAGCCACTTTGAACGTGGATTATTCGAGGCACGACAACCTAAAAGGATTTATAGGTCCTACCGAATCGGCCCGCCGGTATCAGTTGCAATCCACCAACAACTGCGGATTCTAATTCTTCTGTGTTCGATGTACTGATAAATGTATTGTTTTGTTACACACTGACGAATATAGAGACGAAATTGGCTGCATAAACGAGACTCAAGTAAATTTATTTTCCGACTATTTGATGTGGGAGTATTACGACATTGCAATGAAGTGTTGAAAATTAGCAAAATTTTTTCTTTACTTAGAAGAAAGACATAATATTTAAGTTTGGATTACTTGAAAAGTCTGCGAAATCCAGACTAAATTGTCTTAATATTATTTTACGGTTATGTTCAACCGATCTTTTTAATTTGAATGACCATAATTACAGTAATCTCTTTTTTATAGAATGATAATTTAATGCTCAAATTGATTAATTTATGTATATGGATTTTTCAAAGAATGCTAATTTGATTGAATAATTAATAATGACAATCAGTTGACAGATTGTTTGAACAAAGTATTAAGTTTTTATCAGTTAAAGATTGAGATAAATTAAGATGAATTTACAAATATAATCAATTTCAACTTATTACTTATATTGAATGTTTAATAATCTTGAAATTAACGTTAATTATACGTTTATGAAAACTTAAAATAAAAACTGATTCAACATATGAAAAACATTTTGTTCAATTCAAGTAATGTAATAAAAAGCTTTCAAAATTAATACAATTAACATTGATTTCACGTAAAAATGAAGTTGATGCTCTTATTTTCATTTAATTATTCAGAAAATGCTTTCATTTTACAAATGCTCAAAGCTTTAAGTTCATCAAAATTTAATGACGCTTATTTCAATATATCGATTGCACAAGCGCATATCTCTTGCACGAAGCTGCTACACCATCTCGTTTGTGTGTCAAAAACATCGTAACAGCAGCATTCTGATTACATATTTATTGGCGTATGAATTTAAATGGACTTCGTGTGGTGGTGCTGTAAATAAAGCGCGCGTCGAAATGTTGTTTCAGGATCATAAGTTGAAAGCGGGCGTTTATGCTGATAAGTACTAAATGGATTCGGACAAGAGGCAGTCTGGCGGACCGGCTGGTTGAGTCGCGCGCTTGCAAAGTATGGACGATCTTTTTGGTCGACCAGGCAAGTCGAGAACAAGATTCAAGCGGAAAGTTTTACGAGTTAATGGTGCGGAGGTAACGGCAGACCGCAACAGCAACAACCATTCTCGCTTCTCTCGCTTTCTCGCTTTCTCTGTCTTGTTCACTTTTTTTGTTGCCTCTCTCTCTCTGTCCTGCGTTCGTTGCACGTCAAAGCCACAAGGGGTGCGGAATAAGGGAGGAGGAAAGAGGTGACTACGCGCTTGTTTTCTTTCTCCATTCGACTCGCTCATTCCACCACTTTGGCCTCAATTCCAATTCAAGCTTTTCTCTAGCACCCACACCCTTAGTCGTGGATTTGCTCGTAAGACGTAATTCCCATTTGTCCCACAGTTTTCTCGATCACGCATTCGTTGCTTCATTTTTGGATGAGACGGAGCAATCTTTTTCTCCTATGTCTTGGATCGCAACTAGTCTATAACAGCTGCGTTCCTTGCGACTCTCAACTTTGTTTTTTTTTCTCTTTTGTTCTTCTGCTTGCCCCACTACGTTGTTATTCTCTATTAGTAACATCTGGTCTCGCTTTTTCTTTAACAGCCACAAGCCGCGAAAGGAAATGCTCGAGGACCATCGGCTTTTACTGCTCAATTGCGCAGGAGTCGTCCATGTTAATTGCTTTGAAGATCAACAAAAAAAACCTCTTTCCATTGTTACATGGGATGTGATAATACGAAATGCTATCTGTCGCACTGATATGTCAAAATATTTGCCATGTTAATGAAACGCTGAAAAACAGACGTAATTGAAGTTGTTGCAAGAGGTTTTGTCACGTTCTAGGAAACGGGTGTTTGTTCGTGGAAATTCGTGCTGCTCAATGTATCGTTATGGAGTTTGTCATTCTATGTTATGCTCGTTTTGGTCTTTTCTTTTGTTTTCCATTCGACAACTTTTCTCATAATTAGATTATTAATGAAAAAAAAGTTCACGAAATGTACGACAAAATTGGATACACTGGAAGTAATGAAAAAAGAAATAGTACGAACAATGAATCCAATTTCAGGACTGACTTTTTTTCGGTACATTGTCTAATATGAAAACAGAAATATGAGCATTTCAATGGTGTTAATTCCATGATAATATGGAATTGATGATGATAATACGTTAATTCTAATCTGAGTCAATATTTACGAACTTAAATCACACTTCAAGGATACTTTATCAAATTTGTTACACTGAGCGAAAAAATGTGGAATATTTTATTATTAAAAACTGAGTGATAGGAACACTCGACAATAACGACGAATTTTCCTATTAGAGATATTACATTGTTAAGGTACCTATGTGATAAATCCAGGTTACTAAAATTAAATTTTACTATTTGTAATAGGATAGGTCGTAATTTACGTTAAGCTTCTCTGTTATCTAGTTTATAACAATATAAACTTGTCTGTGTTTCTTTACTTAGTGAACAAAAAATAGGATTTTATGAAAGCAACACTTCTAATGTTTAATTAGCACATGTTATGTGTTAAACTACAACTTCAATCGTGCTAGATCATGTCAATCGTTTGTGATTGGATGACATGATAACTCCATGCCTAACCCCATAATTTCATATTCTAAGTATAAGAAATTTATATATTACCGTAATTTATATATAAATATGTTATTTTATTTTATAATTATAAAATATAATTACAATTATATAATTGTTATATTGTTTTTTATTTTTTTTTGTACAAAACTTAAAATAGATATTTTAGGTATACATTAAAAATATCTATAAAATATAATAAAATTATGTATAATATATAAAAAAATGTATATATTTTGAGAGAATGTGAGGGTTATGTCACGAGGGGAAGTCATGTGCTGTAAATAGAGAATCGAGAGTTGTCAATCCGCGTAAGTTGCATGAAATATTTTTAACGAGTGCATTGGGAAGTTTCTTTTATTACAGTATTACATCATACAGAATACAACAAGCACGAAAGAAATCAGCTTGTCTTAACAGCGCACCAATAGCAACATTCGCAGTGCGGCTGCTCTCGGTGAAAAGTTTGATGTGCAGAAACAGGCGCACAGTAGCGTCTTAAGATTAGCACTTTGCAAAGTGCTAGAATAAAACTTGGATATTTTCCGTATGTAAAAAAAATTCAGTTAAATACATTACAGAACTGAGATATACATATTATTATGATGTATGTAATAATGATGTAATAAAAAAATTATTATATATCAAATATATAATAAAATTATTATTACATGAAAATGCATTAATTGCTTATATATTAAAATTATTAATATTTGAAAAGCTTTAAGATAATTTGTCGAAATACATTTTAATTAAATTTAATGTAAAAAACTTATTGTAAAAAACGGTCCACAGTACAAATAAACTAATTAAACAAAAAATTGTTTGTGTAATCTACCTGAGTTTAGAGGACAGATCAATACAAGTTTATTTGAAATTCCCGCTTCGCAAAGTAAATAGAAAGAAATATTTCATAGCTCCAGGATACTTTTTTACTGCTTTCTTTGTTCAGAATAATGTGGATTTATATTAACTAATGTCTATAAAAAAAAGTACATATTTTTTCATTTTCGTTTATATAAAAAACGTTCGTCTTAAATTGGCGTCCTACTAAAAATACCGCTGTTAAATCGGATCATCAAATTTCGATTTAATTTCATTTTCAATTATGTATTTGTATGACAGGCAACATTTTTTAAAGAGTTTTTATTTTAAACACGAAGTTGTTTCAAATTTGTGTTAATAAAATTGAAATAAAAGCCATTTTTTCCTAAAAGAAGAAGAAATACTATAAGCATTGACTTCCTCGTTGAATCGAAAAGTTAAAAAATAAATATTGGCAATCTAATATTATGTTTGGGTTGAATTTAAATAGATAGACGTGTGCAATACAGTGGAGACTCTCATTTGCAGAAACGATATTCCCAGCTTGTTTACTCAAACATGACTTTAATTTAATTACCGAGTCCTTTGCAAACTTATGTACTATCTGCAGTTCACGACATGAGGCTAAATGTGACGTTTCACACAAGAGAAAACTAAGACACTTTCGTCTCGCAAAAAGGTCTCTTTCATTCTCACTGTCTCTCTCTTTCTCTCTCTGTCTTTCTATGTTTGTGAAATGTGACTATTAACAGCAGCGGTGTTCAATAAAGTTTGCCATTGGTTCGCGCGCAAACTGAATTGATTTGCCGTTAAAAACGAACGCAAAGGCCTTTTATTATCTCGTGCCAGATATTTGAACACAATGCATTATCCGCATTCTTTTGAAAAAGACCACTTCTATTTCATGCGTTGAGTATAATCAATTCCACATTAGGTATCTTGCGAAAACGTTAGGGCATCTACAAGAAACGTTGTAGATTATCTTTTCAAAATATCAGCAAGAAGTGTGCAGCATTGAAATTCATTTACAGGATTTTCTTGTCCTCACTAAGAAAACATTTTCCAGTAAGTAAACAAACAAATAGACAAGCAATAAAATTAAACAAAAATATTTATATTTTGAAACGGTAGCATACTTTTGGCAAGGGTAAAAACAGTTCGACCATAACCTATTGTTATTACATCACGAGACAATTGCAAATATAAAAGCCCGTTGAAACGTTATAAAAAGATATTAAACCAACTTTATTCATGGTAAAAACAATTACTCCTTTGTTGCAAATTAAATTTAATTCAGCGTAATAACGCGATATAATAGCGCGCCCGACAATACCAGGCAATGATAAAGTTGTCACTTATTTATTCTGAAAGCCGTTATCGCGGCTATTGTTTCCAGCGATTCTTTTTTAACTAACCTAAACAAACGAACGATTTCGAAAGTACAAAAACGTGTGTTGTACTACACGCTTCTTCGAGCTAATTTTCTTTTCGCAAATGTACGCTGTTTATCTTAACTAAGTGTATCCATGTTATTTTATTCTGAAATGTTAAATTAAAAAAATTTTCATCTATAAATGTGTTTACATTTTACACAACAGTTAATCTTGTTATATTGAAGAGCCATTTTTTAATTACAAGTAAAAATTCTGAATGTCAGTTTTAAACTTTTTTAAAAGAATATTGATTTACGAATTGAAAAATACATTCATCATTCTAACAGTTTTAGTAAACTTCCAGTTTTTGCGATAAAGAATTAATGTTTCTTGATTGAAAATTGTATATAGTCTATCCATAGTTTCGTCTTAATTGAATCAATAACATTAACAGTTTCATTTTGATAATCAAAATTCGGCCAATGGTGTCTCTCGATTTCTATTTAAACCTAAAGAAAGCCTTGAGCAAAACAAACAAACTATCCAATCTCGCCATTTCTGCTAGACTTCATCGGTAAAATCTGTGTCTGAACTATAATCGCCATTCACGCACGAATGCGATATTTGCAAAATATCAGATTAACTTGAAGTAGGAAAGCGTTCACAAGCAGAAGCACGTTGTAGAGCGAGATGGTTGATAATCAGGATCGTAGAGGAGAGGTAAATGAGTAGGAATGAGAGAGAGAAAGAGAAAGAGAGAGGGGGGGAGGGTGAATTGTTCGCATCGGAGCTCTGGTTTGCTTCTTCTCTCATAGCCAGAGATAATGGACACTATTACCTTAACGAGACTCGAGTCTCTTAGCCAGTAATTGCTTCGAGATATCCAGAAGCCGGGCTGGCTAGTGTTACGCGCGGAGCAGACGGCGTTATTGCCGGCGCAGCTAGTCGGTTGTTTGGTGGCAGTTATTGTTATGGTTTTGCGGCATTAAGATGTACGCCACGGTCTCACACGGGACCCTGTATAACGACAACATAAACGCGCTTTCATTACGTCCGTTCATAACATGGCGACTTCAGCGCCATGATAAATCGGACAGCGCGGTCTTATTAAAGTCCTCAGACATTGGTTGATGACTTAATCTGGTGTTTTAACAGTGTTGCCAGATAGAAAAAGCTCACAACTTTTAGACTGCCGTATAGAATTTGTCAGCTTTTCATCCTACATTTTCTCTGTGAAAATACACTCTACAGTTTACAGTGATTCAAGGTTGATAACATTTTTTTAATGTTAATTCAACATTGATTCAAATATCTTGTTTATTTATTTATTATTATTGATAAAAGGAGAAACATATGGACTATTTGGAAGTAAAACTGTATTCATTTGAGTGAATAAAGTTAAATTGAAAGACTGTAACTAATTTGCAATGATAAATCCAATCATGTATGTGAATAAATTTCAAAGGACTTTTTTTAAAGATACTCTCTTATAGAACATAAACTAGAAGATACTCTAATACTCATCTAGGACTGATAAACTATCCTTATCTGAAGTCTTTTTACCGATTTTTCTTTCTTTATCTTAATTAAAAGAATCATGAAACCCAAAATCACTATCAACATCTGAAGAAGACCAAACAAAGTAAACTTTATAATTTATAACTCTCTATTTAAAAAAGAAAATCTATTGTTAATACCACAAAGGTCAAAACTTTGTTATTTGAATATTACACAGAATTGTTTGATGGACAAATTGTTTCCCTTCTATGCATGTTAGAAGACATAATTGCTGGAGAATTTTGTCCTCGTGTGTGGCAACACTGCGCCAAAAGCATTGGCGCTTTATATTCTCGGTTTATTACGCGCCGGCCATTGTTGCGCGAGCTGAGTTTTATTTAAAGTAACAGCCGATTTATTTGGCGTGGATTTACGGGCGCGGCTGATTTAATGGAGCCTGGACACGGAGATAACGCGCGGCAACTTTCTCAACTCGTAAATTCGACGTAAACAAGTAAAGCGAGCGCCCTAATCTAGCCCGGGGAATGAAGAGGAATAAAACCCCGAGGCCGGCAATCCCGTGAAATAAGACGAACGAACATGTAACGATCGAAGGTACTGCGATTTTGCCCCCCTCCCCCTACCCCCATAATCCGCAAGATTCACGTGGACATGAATAGATAGACAGCTCACAAACGCTTCAGGGTAAGAGAGAGACAGGGAGAGGGAGAGACAGAGAGAAAGAGCGAGAGAGAAGGAGATGGAGGGTAGGGACGAACGAGGGAATTCAGTAGCGCCAGCGGATCCCCTCGTGGCAGCTCTGCGGGTACTTTGCCCGGCCGAATACGACAAGCGCAGCAGCCTAACCCAGTCGAGCTGCCGAGATGGTTTACGGCTCGTCGCAACTTGCTGAAATTTAAGAGCGCATTTAAAACTGGTTTGGCGCGATGCCCTACGCCTCCTCCTGGAGCCGCCGGGAGATACCGCCCGAGCCTCGACACAAGTTTATCGCTCCCGACATTCTTGGAGAGCTTTGGATGGATTTGCCTCTTCGGACGCCATTTTATTGGCCCCCTACTTCTACGCGGACTATCAACAATTATCTCGCCGCCTGTCTCGTGCTCCGATGTTTACCGATAGGTTGATTCAACCAAACTCGAGGTCTTGATGTAACAAACGCATCTTCCAATGATAATCCTACGTTGGAAAATAATTCGACGTCTTTCTTCTTTTAAAATATAAGATTAAGTTGTTTGCTAACGAATAACTGGTTCAGAAGATATAAGGAGTCTATCAAAAGATCCTCGGCATTTTATTGGAACATTTTAGTGAAATATTTGAGTAAATTCATCATTTCAGTAATTTAATTGAACATTTCATAGAACGAATTTAATATTTCCAAGTATTAATACATTGTTGCATCAATTAAAAAAATCATTTTAGTTTTGAAAAATGTATATTGAAAATTCATAATCTGTTATTATTTGGCATTAAAATCGATAAGATAGAATATAAGATTAGGCAAAACCACTGAGCTATACATGAGTTCTATATTAATAAATTATTCCAACGCATCAACGCATTCCAACATGACGACTGTTCACAGTCAATTATAAAATGTTACGGTAATTATCGACAAAATGTTGTGCGTAAAAAACATTTCCTTGCTTGGAGATTGAAATTTCCATCAGTGTTATCATCATTTTTCCTCTATTCTCGTTTCCTATTTTATAGTATTTTTTCGCGTACTTATTATGCATTTTTTTGTATTTTCTATTCGCATACATATAGATAAAATGGACATTAAATTTATGAATAATTTTTGTGTTGTAATGTTTTTCAAATTTCTATAATTGGGATCAATTTTATATCATTTTTATAATAAATTCTTACCTGCGCATATTTAGACAATTGTCTACGCCAAATTTCTATTAACCTGCTGGAAGTTTTCTGCGTCAGAAAAGAAACAGAAAATTATGCTTACCTGAAACAGATAAAAGGATTCATTATTAGCATTATGATTATGTTTCTTTGATATCTTAACAAATTAATAATTATTAATTATTAATTATTAACTATTAACGATCTTATAATAATTTTCTGTGGTAAATCCCAATTGATTATTACAATCGATTGAATCAACTCTTTTATCTAATTGGATTCTCCGTGAACGCTTAAAGGTCAAAAGCCAAAGCGACGCACGCCCTTTACGTCTCCTAGCTCGTGTTTCTAGTGGTGCCATCCCCAGTGCTGAGTTGCACCCTTACTAACATCGGCGGCTGCCCATCTTCTCCCTGAATTGATTGGAGTACCAATCAATGCGGCATTCAGACGGCCAAGCCGAAACTTTAGGAAATTAACTATTCACTCGCTGGAAATGGTTATTTGAAGGTCCGGAAATCAAGAGCTCCTGACTGGAAGATAGGCTGCAGGACACCGCTTCGAGCCACCGAATAAGATAAGATTGGGTTTAATTTTCAATTAAAGCTTGCGAACGAAAAACCCGAGCGCCGACTTGAACAAAGCTGTTTGTCAGCGCAATGTGACAAATGTGCAAATTACTTAGGCGAAATTCCCGTCTAAGACGAGAAATTTGCAATTTTGCCGCGGCTCCAATGGAGCTTAGATTAATATAACGTTTATACTAAAAGCAGGGCTTCTAAAACGGCTTACCAACAACTGCTTCGCGCGCACAGAATGTACATTGCCTAACTACGTGCTACGGCTGGAAAGTGAAACTTCCGTTTGCACATTAGTTCTAGCTAATCCCAAATATTACGGTGACACCAGTCAGGTTGGCGTATTCGCGAGGGCTGAGCAGCCACTTAGCGTTTCATCGCGATGCGTGACAATTAGGAGAATGTAATGAACAGGCGTGACGACGTCGTGTTCGAAAATTGCGATGCTACTTGCTTCGATGCTTTAATTCAAATTTTCAATCATATAATTGCTGGTATTTACTAAACGTCTGTCGCAGCCTAATATTCAGATTGCAAAATTATTTCTCATTTTATAAATCGTCAATTACATTGATAGGCAAATTATGACTTTATTAAAATAAAATTTTAATGAAACCATAATTTTGAACATATTTTATCCCAATATTTACTATTGACAAGTTCTTATATAATAAATAAAATAAACAAAATCAAAGGAATGTCTTTTATAAATATATTGTATATTGAAAAATGAAAGTATAACATTCTTTGTAAATTGTTGTTATTATTTCGAGATAAGAAAAAATGTTCATTAGTTCGCTCAGTGTATCTTATATATAGATTAAAATTATGATTTTCCAACAAAAATAATTCCATTTTAGGAGAAATCAGAATTTTCAGTAACGAAAAATGTGCAGTACCCTATACAGTGCTAATACAAAGAATTGCAATAATTCAATCGAACTACTGCGTTCAACTTGAACAGTTGGACAAAAGAAATAGAAGCAGCAGCTGGTGCTTTCTAAGTGCAGCAAATTTAAAGCTCGTTTGGTCTGCAGTTGATTATCGACTTAAAGATACATATACAATATTGCTTGGACATAAAATAAAATGTCACTGCCTGAGTGTATAGATTGCTGATTGCATTCAGGCAGTCGGCGCAGCGAGTCAACGGTTTGCAATGAAATTCCGGAGACTGAGAGACTAATATTTATTTGGTCTCACGCGTCGCAGCGGCGTGATGGTGTCTCGTACAGCCCCAACCCATTGCGGCGTGCACCCGAACCGAGTCAAAAGCGCGACGTTATAACTCATTCGTCAATAAATTTCAAAGTAAAGCATCGATCACAATGTTCTATTTCGCTCATTGGTGTTTTTGCTGGCGGCATTCGATTCAATTCGAGGATGCGGTGAGTCGATATATCTCCCGAGGTGTCATGCGCCACCCGTAATGGATGGCAGCTCTACCCTTACTCTTACCCAAAAGCGAGGCCGTGCCAAGAACGTGCCCGTACCCAAACTATGCCCGCCCTCCGCGCACTCCCGTCTGCACCTCCTCCTCCTCCTTCTGATCCCGATCTTCGCTTTCCAGCCGCTCGCCTCCAGACCCTCTGCCCCGTCGCTTCCGAAGCTCCCAAACCCGCGAAACCGACTGGAACAGCATACTATCTCTGTCTCTCTTATACCCTTCTCGGTTTATTTCCCTTTTTATCCATCCTCTTCATCCCCCTCAACATCTATCTCTCTCTGTCTGTCCCTCTTCCTCCTCCCTGCATGTGTCCTCTTCCTCCCCACGGGTTTATATATCCTCGTGTATATGTATACAATTCCCTCGTTGACGTACACACCCTATTTGGAGTGTTACGCAACGTGATATTCTGTAATAAAGACACGAATCCTGCCACGGAAGCTCTTCTATATCGGCCAGCGTTACTAATCACCAACGTGATTATTTACTTTGTGAAATAACTGTTTACGTGAATTATGTAGTAATATTCGAACTTGAGCGTCTTCTTTCAACGTTGTAGCGACCACGTGTTATGGGATTTTAACTCAAAATACAAAAGATCCAGGGAGTCTGTATGAAATTTGTGAAAGCAAACAACAGAAAAATTGGCTGATGAAATATTGTGTTAATTATAACTCGAGCTTATCGATGTATATGAATTATTAAACTCCGTTTATTTCGCGCATGCGCATTATATAGCTACGATTGCATTTGTAAATTAAAATATTTTGTTGCCACGTACTGATACTTATATTTACCCAAACGTTATAATAAAAAATAAGTGGTGCTTTGATGTTAGAATATTTCGTATTATGTATGAATTAATGAAAATAATTATTTCCTTTATTTTTTGAAATAACAGATATAAAACGTTAATGAAGAAAAAAAGGTGGAAAAAAGTAAAAGCATACGATACAAAATTAGAAAAACAGTAAAAACTTGAAAAATATATATACATAAATAACATAAACAAATTAAAAATGGGAATTTACATTAAACCAAATATGAAACTATAAATGAAATACAAACATATTAATATCATAATATAGACATTTGTATATTTCAAATTTGTTATATCAATTAAATCCTTCACCTGCAATGAAAAATAAATTAATTGCGTATATAACTTCCCGTTTGTTTACATTTTATTATGTTAAATAATGCATATAAACGTAACGTTGCTTGATCGTAGTAAATAAACTGCAAGATAAATATATTACAACTGTCAATTTATCGGCACAAATAGCAATCCAAATATCCGGCATTAAATTAGCATATAATAACTGATAGCCGGAGTAATTGAGGTTATATTCAGTAGTATGCATTATTCGAGTATTCAAACACGGTGTGTAGTGTGTTTGGGGTTAATGGGAGAGTTGTTCACTAAAAATGAGTTGGTCTCGAGCGGTTGAAGATTGAGAAACTTATACCGCAAGTTCTTTTCAGCGTTAAGTGCAACTCTTTAACTGTGAATATATTTCAAGAAAGTGCTCGTATGTTTTTCAATTTACACAAATACTCGAGGGAAAAAAAGTGTGACGAACGCGACAACAAAAAAACTTGGATTATACGTAATTGCTGTAAGTCTGCCGTACTGCTTGTAAGAAGAAGTAAAAAAAAAAGAAAATAACACAACGACAAATTTACGAAATTGAATCATTCGTTGAAAAGTATTTTCTATTGCCTACAATAGTATTATTCTGCGAGCATCTGATCTTACGGTCATTGAAAGCATGCGATGCTGCCTGGTACGTGTGAAAGCATGAAGAAGAGAGATGTCTTTTTGCCATCTGATAATTCTCGCGCACGAAACTATAAATAAAAATGATAAAGTAACGCGTACATATAATTCCGAAGTAGCGCAGTAACTTATTGTATAATGCTATTTCATCTTTCTGTCCTAAATAATTTTTACTTCTCGGTTTTACGCAAAAAATCTTTTCTTATAAAATTGTCTTCATTTTTCATAGAACATATAGTGGAAAGTAATATTTGTTGAACAAAATCACAAGTTAAAATAAAAAAGTGACATAACAGATTTTAGTTTCTCTTATTCGATTTATTTTATATCAAATTTTAATAATTATTTTGACATATATTCGTGCAATTAAAAGCTCATGTAATATAAATAGAGTATTCAGTGAGTATATTGAGTCTTATTTTTTCGATTTCTCTTATCGAAATTAACTTTCTCTCGAACATCATTTTCTGTTCTTTGAAATTTTAATGAATTCAATTGTTTCGGTTTGAATTTTTACTACGAATCTATGTAGAGAATAGCTGAGAAAAGGAGTTTAAGCTAAAGAAGTCTAAATGTAGAGTTTTTGTACTAATCCGAAGATGTCGAATAAAAGTATCTTTTTTCCTTTTATTCTCGCTTTTTGCATGAAAAACTATTCTCCGTAATTACTGAAGGTGAAATGAGCAAAAAGAAACGTTAGTCTGTTATTTAACTTATATATCTTACAGTACTTTGCATTGCAATCATCAAAAGAAGAAATGCGATGAAATATTTATCTTAAAACAATAATATTTTCAATCCGCGTAAATAATGTTCGTGTATAACCCTTGAAAAAAATATGTTATGTAAATTGGGCCACTAATTCTTAAAACTAGAGTAATACTTCTTTTCAAGTGAACCATTTTCTAGGTTAAAAACTTGAAATTCCAATCGATAATTGTAGTTCCAACAAAAGATACTTGTTATACATCATCTTTATCAATATCCATTCGATTAAAGTTGTATTAAAATGTTAATGAAACTCGGCATCGAAATTTATACGTAAGTTTGTTAAATCTTGGAAATGTGCATAAAGCCTGTGATTCTCTGTAGCACGAAAAAGCGGTGTTTAACTAGTAGGCATTCAACCAATCAATTTCCGACAGAGTCTATTCATGAGGAGCAAGAGGTTAAGCGGAGAAGAGCACAAACTCTGTCGTGTTCGCTTATTGGGAATCTCGCTCGACAGCCATAACTGGACACGAGGGACAAGCGTGAGCAGGAGGAAGGCAGGCATCTAGGAGAATAGGAGCGTCGGGCGAATGACACTTGCCGAAGCAAGCCTATCGGCAATAGGGGTCGTCCAACCCTAGAGCCGACACCGAGTTTCAAGCCTCTTACTCGGGGATCGATAGACTGGCATCATTCGACTCCAACGCCTGATGCAACGAGGCTGCAGGATGAGATATTTCAACTTTTCAGTGACCACTTTCCGAACAACATGAGTATTATCATCAACAAGACGTGTCCTATGATAACACAATTCATTGTTATCTATTATTATAGACGCATTAATCTCGTGTCTAATATAATTCAAACTCAAACTTCTAACTACATTTTAAGTATTACATTTATAAAGAAGTTTTGTGTATCATATTTGCTAATAGAAGTTTCACTCAATTTAAATCATGAGAAACCTTATGGTTAGTTTTAATTGAAATATCATTTTTGTTACAATTGCAGTTTTACCAAAACTATTAACGCTACCTATAAAAAATAAAAAAAAAGAACATTGCGTAAATGGGTATTCGTCCGTAAACTAGAGTTCGTTAAAGTAATTACATTTAACAACTAGCTGTTCCTCTACATAATAAAAAATATATAGATTTCAGTGTAAAAGTGTAAAAATGTAGGAGTAACTTTGTATACTAAAGGGTGTAAAAATATCTAAAAAGGATCTTTTTACACAAGTTAGTGTAAAATTCACATTTTTAACAACAATTCGAGCTTTTACACAAAATCGTGTAAAAATGGCAAGAAAATATTTTTTGTGTATAACATGTATTTTAGCACCTCTTTCTTATCTCCCATTCTCTATAATACCTTCCTTACTAGCTAAATCCCCGGAATCAAACAAGTAAACTTACTACTCGGAGACTAAAAAATAGCTGTCTATTATTTGTTCAGCAATTGAGAAGCTATTATACGAGGCACCAACAGAAATAGCTGAGGTCTTATAATGTAAGAATTATATCATTGACATAGTTTTCTGCTATATCTGTTGAACTTAACCTCAAATAATGGTGCCAAATCAAATACTCTCAAAGACATTATCAGAAATAGCTAATATTCCATAGTACTGATAGGTACAATAAGTCAGTTTATTCAAATTAAATGTAGCAGCTATTCGTTTCTAATACAGCAGATATTTTTTCGTTACCCTGAATGGCCCCACCACTGACCAACTTATGGCCGACCTATGGCCCTTTTATTGCCATCTTCCTATATATCATAGGTTTTTATTTCTGGAAATATTTTGAGAAAATATTAAATTGAATCCTCTATTTTTAATTTTTCAATTGAATGGAATACAGTCCATGTTAAAAATCTCGTATAATAAAGAACTGAAATTAATAACAAACTGATTAAATATAATATTTATTTACTTAAACAAATTCTGTAAAACTGTATTTGTTTAGCAAAAATCAGGCGACATATCAATAATTTAACTTAAAACATCACTGTGATAAACAGATATATAAAAGTAAAAAAATGAATGCATTTGTCACTTTTTATTAAGAAGAATACAACTATATCACATTTACCTTGTCGCAATGAACAATGTTATAATTTTAAAATGTTGTTTCTGGCTCTCTGGAGTACCTGCAATAGCTACGGTTTCCCGAAACTCACACATAAAGACGCATACAACTGTACTTTACACACGTAAGCAAATAGACGAATTCTGATTTGCTGCAATGAGACAAATAAAATAACAAAGATTGTTATATTTGCTTGTATTACTAAGCGTGATGGCTCAGTAGCTAAGGGTGCCATATTCAAATTCGGGCGGTAGCGATTTTGATTCTCATTGCCGGCCATTTTGACCAGATTTTCGTGGTTCCCTGGTTGTTAGACGAATTGCGGAGTGTACTACTAAAAGTCGAGCCAAGACTCACACATTTTAAGACAAAAGACGTCATATAGACAAAACTGTTCGTAATATAGTTTGTTTTTAATATTTGCTTGTATTTGTATTTTATACGCATATTTTTTTAAATTGTTATAAAATAAAATCAGGTTTAAGTTTTTCCCGCGTTATTTAAACGAATGCTAGATTGTGCTAATTAAAGCCGAGCCACCACTCGCTGCTACTTTTATGTTTACAAGTCTAGTGTTGTCATTGAACCCCCCCCCCTTCCTATCAAAAAGTCATCAGAACGCGTGCAATGTGTTTTTTTGTAATAGTTAATTTTGCAGAATTCTCCCATTTGAAATCATTTTATAATCTAACGTTTAGGTTAAAGGTGAAAATTCCAAAAATAAACATATATTAATTTTTATATATTATCCAGAATATATACAAACGGCCAGTTTAGTGATTTTATTTATTTTTTCAGTAACTATTATTATTGTTATAACTTAATAAAATAAATAATTTTAATCTAGGGTTCAGTTTTAGGTTTATCGTTGACCCACAGCGGTTTCTAATTGGATGCCGACAAATCGACCCACATAGAAGCAACTACTAAGTTTGCTTTATTTTCAAATCAATTGTACATCAACACGATGACTGAGCAACAAGTAATCCCTTTGAACGTGAATGTTATTGAGCAATATTCATGTCAAGGGGATAGGGAATTGAGCCAGTTCAGTTGCAAGTTGCAAGTGGTTGCAATGGAAAAACAATTTGGATTCATTCAAGTTACGAAGTTTTGGCCGAATTATTACTTAGATTTACAAATCATTAAAGTTAAGAACTTTTTAAAAACTTCAAGTCAAAAAAATTGTGGGAACACGATACAACATATTTTAACAATAAAGTCTACTTACTTGAATTATTCAAAAAAAAAGATAACTATTATTCAATGTGGTGTTGTTATTAAATATGATGATAACTATATTTATCATTATATCAATGTTTTTTTGTCATTTTTTAAGTACATCTCTAATGAATAATGAAATATTAATATATAAACTGATTATTCACAAAAATTTTAAAATAAAATGCTTATTTTTTAAGATTTTAATCCAATATTCTTGTTGCGACACCTTACAGTATGGGGTGCCTATAGAAATATTGGTAGAAAAAGTATTACAAGACATAATAATTATTATGTCTTATAATTATTAATACAAGTTAAGTATCTTTAGCTCGTATATAAAGTATACATATATAAAACTTATATAAATTTATATAAGACTTATATAAAAAATAAAAATACAGTCCGCAAAACAATTAGCAGGCACCCCTAAAATTGAAAAAGGCATGGCATATTCAATAGTATGTAACTCAGTTAATTTTCATTGTATTGACTTTAAGTTTGACGCAAAGAGAAAGGAAAAGGACTCTACTTAAAATGTAGTTAAATAAAATATTGAAATTGAAATAAGGACCATATTCTCATTTTTGAGAATGTGGACCTTACTAAAAAAAATGATAAAATGACCATATGTCATTTTCTCATTTTTTTCAAGTGCTATTTAATATATTATTTATAATGTTTGATGATTTTTAAAGCTAAACTTTATATTAAAATTGATGCCAAAACTATGACTAACTTCCACTGATTATTCTAGTATCAATACTGAAATAACTCATAACTATTATTATATTAACTACACTCTAATTTAAATTCAAATAAAATTTGCAAATAATATATATAAACATTACCAAATTGTGCAGTAAAACATGACAAAAGTAGATTTTATTAAATATTTTAAACTTTTGTGGTATTTTTGTACTAGCAATATTAAAAAGATGTACAAAATTTGGCGAAAAAGGGAATAAAAATTCGCTGTGACTATTCGCCACCGCCGTGCCGCGTGCACACGTCCCGTGCGCACGGTCCCGTGCCAAAAGTTACTAGATTTTAGAAACATCCCGTGCGCACAGACTTTACCCCGTGCGGAGTTGAAAAAGATGTCATTTAACCTCGTCACACTGTACGTATGCACGGAGGATATCCCGTGCGCA